>CAUYSK010075631.1:0-52803 GCA_963575035.1 Avahi laniger
GGTATCTAGGCAAGGAGAACCAGGTTTAGGAATCAAAGCATGCACCATACCCACCAAAAAAGCTGTACTAGGAACTAGGAAAAGACTATTATTTTGAACGAATGGCTATCTAACCCAGGCCGTCTGTTAGGTAGATAGGGAGGGATTCTGGGTCTCCTAGGGACAAAAGTGGGTGCTGTCACCTTGGTGCAACTGCCCCCCCTGGGAAGAAGGACAAGAGTGGGCCCCAGGCCCCCATTTTGGTCCTGCTCCACCTTAATCTTTTCCCAAGAAATTGTCATACCTGTAGGGAGGGAAAACCCCACAAATCTGTCAATCATAACTCAGCGTGCAAAAGAATGCAGAGGACTCTCTAGCCCATGGGCCAAGCAGCATAGGTACCGTAAAGTCCGGAAATTGACCCAGAACAAGCTGCATGCATAGTAATGCAACTCCCAACTGTCCAATCAAATTGGTTCCACGGTGGCCCAATCCGGGCACTGTAAACCAAGATGCAGACCGTAACCAGGTCCCTTACGCCCTTCCTTTTGCTCTCTCTCCCTTTGCTGAGACAGTGGGTCTGGTTATCATCTGTGGCATATGTACCATGCTCTGTAAACCTATATCTTGTTCTTGCCCTATAATCCTCTCTTTCTCTCCTCCACAAACCTCATTTTCATGCTTGCCTCACTCTGATGAGTCTGGTCATTCTTCGGCCATGATTGCATCAAGAACTGACATTTTCTCACTTAAACCTGACACATCCATTTCCTGTCTATGGCACAAACTGTTCTAAAAGTGTGTTGGAATTGGGACCATTGGCGTTAAGGTGCAGGAAGTTGATTTAATAGTAGAATTTTATTTTAACCTTTATTTGAGAATAGCAGGTAGTCTGCCATAAAATTTCTAGCCACTATTTATTGAGCACTGACTATATACTTGATACTGCTCAGCCTCTTGTTTTTATCCCTCTAATTAAGTAGGCAAACTAGGCATAAATTTCCAAATGTATAAATCTCTGAGATTCAGAGAGACTGTGTAGTTTGCTCAAGTTTGAAAGGTCATCAAACTTTCAAGAAATAAAACAAGAATCTTTACGTGGAGTCCAACTTGTTAACAATTTCCCACTTTGCCCAAGATCAGCCAGCTCTCAATTGATATTATAAGAATGCTGACTCCCAAGAACGACTGAGCTCTTTAACACTGTCCTATATACTTCCTAAACCTGCCTAGAAAGGATAAATCTTAAAATAGCACACCAGTTCTCACTTGCAGCTCAAAATAAGAAAGTTTTCAACTTATAAGATTGAGATCCAAGATGTTGGAATTCATTTTTAATACTTGAGGCCATATTCCACTTCTCTATGTGAAAATATTTTCTCTTTATCTTCCTCTGGTACACCGGCGTTAATGACCCTGTATAATACACTGAAACATGAATCAAGGGAGTATGCTCCTTGAAAGAAATAAAAGTTGAAAAATGGCTTTTGTTATCAGAGAAAACCTAATCATGAATTCAGAGAATTATCTACCCATATCATTAATTATTAATTCCAAACTCAATAAAGTAGAAGGCAGTCTCATTATTCTGGTATGTATTATCCAAGACGCTGTATTTATGATTCTGTGTAGAGAAGTAAAATTTGCCATACAATAAAATATTCACTAGTGAACTGACTGCTTATAAAATCAATCCTTCCTCAAGCCTCTCCTGCCATCCCTATCCCCATCCTCAGCACAAGGTGCTTGAAAGATGATTTTTACCATAATTGATGATTTTAAAAGGCTGCTCAGAAAAGCAGTGAAATCCAGGTATATTCTTATGAAAATGACCCATTTAACATCATTATTTGAAACTGCAGTGAAGGATACCATGTCTTGAGAGCTAGAATTCTATTTTGTACCTTTCTCAAAGTTATAATTATAACCTAAATGTTATAAAATATAAGGTAAACAAATTATCTACATGTTTTCTCATTTCCAGTCATCTAAATATTTTCTTACCATTTCTTGCAAAATTTTGGTCTCCATATTTACTAGATTCATATTGAGGCTTTTTCTTACACATATCATTCTTATATATACATGAGATTTTTTAACTTAAAAATATGGAAATAGAGGATTTAAATGATCAGCTAGTATAGCCACTCACAACACCTGTTTTGACAACAGTATTCTACCTACTGGTACAAAATAATCACACACATACAAAATATTTACAGAAGAAAAATATAAGAAATGTTGCCTGAAGAAATTTACATTCTAAATTTCTGAGAGTCTACTTCTTTGGGGAGGATTCTTAATATTAATATCTTTTTGAGTTGGGTATCTGCCATTTATAATCTAAAAGAGTACTGATTAACAGGAAATGCACACAAGTGTCTCTGATCTTAAAACTTAAGTAATCTCTCCTGGCACTAGAAGTCATCCACCATGTTAATAGTGGGAAGATACAGCAGTAACACAAAAACTGAACTTGGTCCTTACTGTTGCGACACAGAACACCCTCCATGAATAGTTGCATCAACTCAACCAAGTTTCTGAAGAAAACTGGTTATGGAACAGTGTGTTCAATATCACCTGACAATGCACGTAGTTTGCTTTTCACTTCCATTTTGCTCTCAGCTCACTCTTGATGGTGCACTGAGTAGTTACAGAATACTCTCCAGGGTTTCTAGGTCAACAAAGGACTTTTACAGCTATTTCAGCCATGCTAAGAAGATAAAAACCGCAAAAGAAGTTGTAATGTTCTGTTGCTGTTGTAATATTCCCAGTCCCTTATTGGTGCAACGGAGTGAAATAAATCATGCCCAGTTTCTTTCAGGGAGTATTAAGTAGTTTCTAATAATTTCTTTTCCTCTCGAAGTCAACTACAAGTATGGGAGGAAATGTGATCAATAATTGGGATAATAGTAAAGTAGGTGTAACAAATCATTACTTGTTTATTTTTTTTTCTTTCTACAGTAAGGAGAAAATATTTCTCTGGGGCACATTAATCTTATCACTATAAAATTTAATCAAGTATTCAGTTTTCAATTTAAATGGTAGCCATTTATCATGCAAAAAATTTAAACTGCCAGGTAATTAATGACCTGAAATATATGGAAACTACATTAAATTTAAATCATAAAATTTCTGGCTTTAATAATCAGTAATATGCTTCCATTAAAATTTTTCTCACATTATCAATTTTCTGAAAGTAAACTTTCATTCATTTGTAAAATGCTTTCTACCATGTTTCTTATTCCAATTAAATGATTAAGCATGTGCACACAGTTGGATATAATGCAATAATTTTGTTTTGATTTTTTTTTTAGCTACAGAACATATTTCTCTTGAAATATCTGAATTCCCCATGGTAAAATAGGAAATAAAAAAAAGGAGAGTACTCTCCAGCATTACTGCATTACCCCATTCAGAGTGGATGACCCTCAAGTCCATCGGGTTATTTCCATTGTTATTTATAATGCAATAGAAATAATGCCCTTAGGACAAAAAAAAGTATAAACATAAAACTCAGTGCATTTTATTTGTCTAATATTGACTCTTAGCAGTCACACACTGAACTCAGTCCTTGACATTATTCAGTTAATCAGTTTATGATTGGAACACACACAAAAAAATGTTGAAACATGATGTGTTACTAAGAGAGGAAAAATGTTTCAATTTACATTTGCAATGTGAATGCAAATGGTTTTGTTCAGAAGACATTAGAGTTTACAGCTTGATGTAAACATAATAGAATGGCTTCTAAATCAAAAAACATTTAAAAATAGAAAATTATTATAAATTCACAAATACTTCTTATTCCTCATTTTATAAAATATTTTGAAATTATATAGCATAAAGAAATGTTCAAAGAGCAACTCATTGTCAAAGTAAGAGATAATAGGACTTTAAAAAATATTTATTTTAAATGCTTCATTTTAAAGAGAGGATAACTAAAGAACACAGAGATCAAATGATTTACTTAAGGTCAGACATATAGATTATGAGAGAGCTAGGGACATGATCCCAAATTATATGTTTTATTTATGTTCTTTCCGTGATATGGTATAGCTGTTTACTTAAATTCTAAAATGACTAATTCTCGACATTTTAGAATTTTACTAATTTCTTGACATCCACAGAAGAGGAGATTGTAATTTAATTAAATTTAGTAAAGTATAATGAACTATTTGACACTAAAAGTAGATTTATGTCAACTACTTACATAAAGAAGTATCACATAATATTAATATTTTACAGAGAACACAGAAATTTGGCACCACACTAATTTATCAGAAATCCCAAAGGTGCAACATTGATTTTTTTTTTAAATATTCGACCATCCTAACACAGACTAAAGACAAAAATAAATGAAAGACAAAACTCTTCCCAATAAGAATAGGAAAAAAAATCAATCAGGGGTGACATTATAACTGATACAGAATAACTTACATGCATAGAAAATACAAATAAAATAACTGATGTAATAAAAGCACCCTTTACAAATCTTTTCTTATACCTTAGTTTAGTTAGATTAAAAAAATAAAAATCACCTTATAGCGGTACAATCTTTTTTTATTATTTATTTATTATTTATTTTTTATTTCAGCATATTATGGGGGATAATCTTTTTGTAATTAATCAAGTTATATCTTAATTCTCATTAACTAAATATAACATTTTCTTAAATCAAAGAAACAAAATATTTTGATTTTAACAACAACAACAATAATAATAAAATGCATTTGACCTGGTTAGGAATAGATTCTTTGGATTGCAAGGGATTTTAAAGATTGTTGGGTCCCATTAGCTCTACAATGCTTGAATCCACCTACATTATGCTTGTATGATAGTCACATAAAATATTCAGTGTCAAGAAGCCCACTACATCCTTTGGCTATTATAAAATCCATCCTTATACTATAATCTGTCTTTGTATAATACACAGGTTCCTTGTAGTTCTTCATTATGACTTTTATATCCACACAGAACCATGCACATGTCATTATTTCTGGTCCCAAATTACAAGGAAAATACTAAATTATATTATGTAAAAAAAGTAAAAGTCACAATAATGTATCTAAATTCTTTTAATGATACTATATTTTGGTATACCGTATTATAGTATTTCATAATGCATGTGACATTTTGAATGGATGCATTGCTTGGAAAAAAAACTGTTTATTTTTTCCATCTTCTACTAGTTCTCTAAATTCATTTGTGTCTCTTTATTCCCTGCAAAATGTGTAATTTTAGCCTTATTGACATGAGCTTAATAAAGGTTATTTTCCAAAGAAATGTAAAAGAAAGAAAGAAACTAACAAAAAAGTCTTAAAAAATAGCTAGTAAAATGAAGGACGTTAAGTAGAACAGAAGCATGGGAAAAACAGTTTTCTTTTTGGCTCACTTGAGAAGAAATATATGCATAAATGAAGAGATACTGATTAACTGTGATGATCGACAGTGAAGAATTTTGTTACTCAAGTTCTTCTATTTATTCCATTGATTTGCAAATGCTAATCATCTTTGGCATTATTGGTTTATAATCACATTCATATTTTTTAGGTTGTAAAAGCCTACAAAAAGAATTATATTAAAAAAAAGAATGATTGCACAGTGTGTCACATTCTAAATTTAGTAATTAAGGTAACTTAAAAGAAAGTACAATATGTTCTTTCTTAAGAGCGTTAATCGTGGACAAGTTACTTAATCTCCAATGCCTTTGTTGCCAGAGCTGTAACTTGGGGATTATAACAGCACATAATGTTGTAGCAAGGATGAAATAAGTTAATATTTGTAAAGCTGAGGACAGTGCATGACACCTAATATGATCTATATCAGTGTTACTGAACATATAAATGTATAATTGTAAACAATACATTTATAAATGCAACAAATAATTATCCAGATAATTGTTCAATGCCCACAATATATAAAATTTCGTGCTAAGCACAGGAGATTAAAAAAAAAAAAGATTGATGGAAAACACCTGTCCTCAAAAAATACCTCTCTTTAAAGTCTGGTGAGAGAGTGAAAAATATAGGCAATTATAATTTTAAGAAGAACCATAATAGAAGTGATCAGGTGTTCCAGGAGCACATAGGAGTCAATTAGTCTACAAGTACCTTGATTTTTCCATCAGTCACAGAGATCCTTTAATTCAAAGAGATCTGAGAATGTTAATGAATGTTTATTTTAGATATCTCTATAAAGCAAAGAAGAAAAGTATGCTCCTTCACATTTAAGAACATGCATTCCTAGACTGTTGCTTATTAGAATTTCTCTGTGTTGCTAATGTTTGTTTTATAGGTAAGAGAACCAGGGTTCAGAAAAACAAAGAGCCTTGCCCTGTCCCAATTTTATAAACCAATGAATGATGAGGCCACATCTTCCAATAAGTTGAATAGAGATAATATAAAACACAAAAGGATAATGGCAATCGGTTGTCCCACAAGTGCTATCAGTTGACATAGCTTACTTGACAAGACATCTAAGCTGCCTCCTTATTCTTCCCGCCACGGACTCCTCCTACACACCCAGGACCTGGAAGGCCTAAGTGTAAACGCCGAGCTGCCCCTCGAATCTCTGTCCACCACTCTGATGATCCCTCTTCCTCTGCAGCCTGTGCGCTGTGGGTGGTACACCCAGAGGGGCGCACCCAGGGCCATTAGAGCAGGGAATTCCCAGCACAGTGGGTCATGGAAACCTAGGTTCCTGGTGGGAGGGAACCTCTGTCTTCGGGAAAGGGGTGCATCTGGAGACGGGATATAGCACAGTCCTTTCAGGTACAGAGCACAAGTCAAGAATCCCGACTGCCCAGGCTTAAGGGCAGTGGCAGAAACGGACAGATTCAGGTTTTGTGAGGCCTTAAGTTTATAAAATCTGGAGGGGTTTTTTTTTTAAGAAAAAGTAACACATTAAAATAGAAAAAAATGTAAAAATGCCAGTATCCCTTCTATGGCCTTATGTGGGCCCAGGGCAAGGGAGAGCCCTGAAGATGAAGCTTCCTGGGCCTCACAGGAAATGCATTCCTGCCACCAGGGGAAGGGGGCGGGGAATGGTAGTCAGGTGACCAAAGGAGTTTTACGAGATCGTGCCTGGCTTCGGGGACTAGCAAATGGGCATGAAAGTGTCTCTTCAGAGGTCTCCTTCTAGGCCAGTATTCCTGGCAGTTCCCCAATCATGAATGGATGGAAATCCTTTGCCTCTCTTTTCTGGGTCTCCTCATCCTCTTCACAAAAACACTGCAGCCCCCTTAACAACAGCTCTGGATCTCCAGATGGTGCTGCTTTGGCAGTGGGCAAGCCTTTCTTCACCCTCTAGATCTTCTGGGCAGGTCTGCTTCAGGTTCTCAGGCAGGAATCAACATCTGTCCCTTGTGTTTACAACTGCAGAGCACACATTTGAAACCCTGAATGATTCTTTTAAAAATCCCCTATTACCCTTATGGTTAGAAAGTTCCTTTTGTGACCTCCTCCAAAACCTGTGGAAGAGACTTTTATATTTAGGCAACAGCTCTTCCCATAGAAATTTTATCTCCTTACTTCTCTCTGTTGACTGCTGTTTCCACTCTTGAATTGGCCAACGTCATGGAACAGTTTCTGTTTCTTTTGAAAACCTACATGGGGAAGAGGACTGTTTCATACTCAAAGTAATTTACTGACATTTAACCTATCCATGCCTTGGTACTAGATTTTTTCTTTAAATGGAAGCGTTTTAAGGCAACAAGTGGTGGAGGGTAAATGAAGGAAAATTATTAGTAAGAATCATAAGAATTTATAGAAAGGTCTAAGTGAAATTTACTCATAGGGTGCAAATATTTACTTATATTCAGCAAGAATCAATGACAGTTATTCAGAAAGGAATTTTATGCAAAGTACATTTATCTGTGTGTGTGTCCCATTTATATAGTTCCATGGATAATACTCAATATAAATTAAAAGAATATCAAGACTCCTCATTCATTAAATTATTACTAATTCCAGATAAAGTCAGGATTGTCACATATTATACATTTTATCATAATTATAATTAGTAATACCAATAACATCTTCATCTTTATTGCAAGTGCTTAGTAATATAAGCTATTAGTTTAATAACTATATTTAATTTGCCAAGGCTCCTAAATTTATATTGACTTAGTTCTCTCTTCACATCTCACCATCACTAATGCCAGCTCCCTAGTCCAAGCTACCATCACCAATCACCCAATGGTCTCATTACAGCCACTGCATCTGTCCTCCATTTAGTGATATGATAAATAGTTAACAACTAGCTCTCTGGGAGAGGGCGGAAGTGTTGACTTACAGAATTTGCCAATTTCTACAGTGTAAATACACTGCCGCCCCTGGTGGCTCATTTTAAGCTTTTAATGTGAAGTCATTCAACCAGGAATTGGGGAGAAATGCCGACAATTTGGCTCTCTCAAGTTGGCTCCATCTCACACTGCCCCCACCACACCCAATTTGGTCTCCAACAAACAAGGAGAAAGTTTTCAAAAGGCAAATCTGACCATGGCCACCTGGGCCCTACTTAAAAACATGTTTTGACTCCCTTTTCCTCCCACCAGCCTTCTTTCAATTTCTCCATGTTCCCACCCACCGTCTCATGGTCATGCCAAACGTGTTAAGACAGTCAAAGGCAATGACTGTCAAATCTGGGGCGTTCTTGTTTTGATTAAAGGGAAAGAGAAACGATCTCTTTCTACTGAATTTATTGAAAAGATAAAAATCCAGTTGCCGCTCAATTCACCAATGTCACCACTAGAGAAACCTCCCAGGAAACGAACACTCCACTCGGGAAAGCAGAGAGATGTATATAGAGACAACGGTGTTTGATGAAATCTTTTGAGGACCAGACTCAACAATACTTGAGGAAATTTCTACCCTTATATTTCTTTAATTGCATGAACCAGTAATTGCCACCATGCTTAATTTTTCTGAAACCAGTTTGCTATGGACTTCTCTCATTAGCAAACAAAGAGTTTTGAGTTAATCACTATCTTTATATTTATATTGTGTTCTTGACCATATATGCACATCTATCATTTAATTCTCAAAATAACAGTGTGAGGTATGTAGGGCATCTGTAATTTTCATTTGATAGACAACATCATTAAAATCACAACAGAAGATACATGTTAGAAGAATTTAAAACATGAGATGTATATGCCTTCCAGGTCAGCTGAAATGGTCATAAAGGTATAATAGAGACATTAATCAAGTAATTGATAACTAATTGCATATGAGATGTAAGGAAGGAAACATAATAAGATTTTAAGAAAAGAAAAATGATGGTAGCTTTACTTAAATATGGAAATTAAGAAGAATTGAGAATTTAAGGGAGCCAGAGGAGATTTTTAATTGGTTTTAAACATACAGGTTGAGCATCCCAAATCTGAAAATCTGAGAAGTGAAATGCCTCAAAATCAAAAATTTTTGAGTGTCAGCATGATGCTCAAAGCAAATGCTCACTGGAGTATTTCAAGTTTCAGATTTTCAGATTTGGGAAGCTTAACCGATATAATGCAAATATTATAGAATATGAAAATTAATCGAAATCCAAAACATTTCCGGTCCCAAGCATTTCAAATAAGGTATACAAAACCCGTATGAGACTCTAAGTCTGATCAACAACTTTAAATATTAGCCTTGCATTCAGAAGCATCTTCAGGAAAAAAATAATATTAATATATCTATAAGTTATCCATATGTTGATAGTTGAATCTATAGAAAGCACAACATAATTAGTAATTTATACATTATTAGATTTCACATCCTTTACTAACATCATTTCACATAATACAATAAAGGTGGTGATATCACCCTAATTAACAGATGAGGAAAGTTTTATGCACATATAGCAGGAAAACACATTTGAGCTTTCTAATATAATTCAATTGACAAACAAATGTAATTTTCCTTCTATTAGATAAAAGATGGCTTTTGGAACCTAAAAACTAGACTGTATTAAGAGCAATTAAATTGTTTTCACTTTAGATTGTATTGAAACTGAATTACAATCATTACTTTCTGAATTGGAGTTTCTCTCCTCTATAATGAGAATATTAATACTGAATATCTTCATGCAATCAAATACAGACATTGCTCCATTTGAATTCAACATTATGGAATGTAACATTAAGGGTTTTTCTTATGGATTTCACAAAGACCACCAAACATGATCATATTCCAGGAAACTCTGTCTTTAAGAGTTTATTATCCCATAGAAAGACATGCAAGAAGCGAAATATAATACAATGTGATATAATGGAGAATGTACCCAAAATAATTAAAATTTAAATTTAAAAAATATCTTGCCACTAAAAAAAAAAAGTTGCATCAAAGTATATCCCAGCTTGTTCATGTGGTGGTCAGCATATAATCCTTGGTGGCACCTTATATTACATAGTATCCAATCTGAGACCTTAAATCAGGCATGGTACTACTTTCTTTGAAAAATCATCAGGAGGTTTTTCCTTTTCATTTATTTAATGTATAACTAGAAATAAAACTAGTTTATTTAATATTTCAAGTCTATATATATTTGTTACCATGAATTTAAATCTCTTAGGCCATTATAAGAATAGAACTCTAGAATTTATTTAATATAAGATCAAATTTAAATTTAAATGAAAGCTTAAACTGTTTACATAGCAAAAATATGGAAACATTAAATAATGCAAAGTTTTAATTTGTGGTAATTTAATACAAATATTTTAAAATAATAACATATTCCTTATAAAAATGCAAACCAACTTTAGGCTCAAAATTTTATATTAAAAACTGATTCCATTTTAGACCATTAAAGCCTAAAACTATATAATAAGCACTCCAACAACAGTGTATCCACAATCACAGTGTTAAGGAAATAAAGCACATCAGCCTACTTACCCGAGTTCTTAAGGTAACGAAATGAAATTTGAATGAAAAATGGTTCAAACACATGAAATTAGGAGACACAGAAGTTATTCATTGAGACAATATGAAATAGATTGATTTTTAAAAGTGTAAAAAAATTATTTCTGCTCTTTTTACACTAATATTAACACATTTATTATAACTCACAATTTATGAGCAATATAATTCTGATCAGTTATCTCATTGATTTTACAAGGCCCTGAAAAATTAAATGAACAACTTACTGTTTGGAAGGCTCAGGACATTTTGGTTCTTCTCTTTTCTTCATTTCTATCGCTGGTTCCATAGGAGTGAGAACTACAGCAGCACATGAGACTACAGAATGGTATGAATCCTCCCGGCAAACTGTTTTTTAAAAAAATTAATTGTAAATGTCAAAATTATTTATGGGCTCACCTCACTTATCCTTTTTCCCCTTTCTATTTTCAGTCAAATAAAAGATAAAATTCAATTAAAGCATTAATTATTAAATTATCCTTAAATATCACTTTCCGCTCTAAGTCTTTCCACTCATACTCACTAGCTGTGTGACCTTGGGAAAGTTTTCTTTTTTTTAAGCCCACAGCAGCAGAAACACTTCATAGTCTCTTTTTAAAAAAGCTTTTCATTGGAGAATGAAAAGTGTACAAGTCACACCTTTACAGTAAAATGAAATCTTTGCAACATGAACACACTGCTTAAAATCAGTATAAAGATCAATAAATAGTACATCACCAGCACCCTAAAACCTCCTCTGGCATCCCTTCCGAAACACTACTGTAGTCTCGAAACTTAACTATTATTATCACGTATGTTGCCATAGATAAATTTTGGCTCTTTTTGAGCTTTATATACAAATAGGATCATATTCTTTTGAGAGCCTATTCTTTTATATGTGTCTTATTTCATTCAATATATGTTTGTAAGATTCACTCATGTATAGCAGTGGCTGGTTAGTTTTTATAACTGTGTAGCTTTTCATTAGATTATTACATCACACTTTATTTGTATATTTTATTGGTAATGGACACAGGTTATTTCCAGTTTGGGCTATTTCAATTGTCTATAAACATTCTTATACTCTTTAATACACGTGCAAATATATTTGTATTAAAAAACTATCTAGAGAACTGTACTTGTCCCTGAAATAAGTTCGTACGTTCTATGTTGTGCTTTGGTAGAAACTGCCAAATGGTATTCTGAACTGACAGTATTAACTGTATTATTTGCATGATGAACAACAGAGAATTTCAGTTGCTCTACATCCACACCAACAGTTGGTTTTGCTAGTTTTTTCTTATTAAAATTTTAATACTGTATTAATTTTCTGTTGCTGCATAACAAATTAACACAAACTCAGCAGCCTAAAACAACACCCATTTATTTTCTCCCACTTTTGTAGATTAGCAGTACAAGTGGGCTCAATTGGGTTCTCTGATTAGGGTCTTACAAGGCCAACATCAAGGTGTCGGCCCGACCGTGCTCTCATCTAGTGCCTCTGTGTGAAGAATCCACTTCTAAACTTATTCAGGTTGTTAGCAGGATTTACTTCTGTCCAGGAGGACTCAAGTCTGCTTTACTGTGCTGGTTGTTTTCTAAGGACCACTCTGAGCTCCCAGGGCCCCGGCCCACCCATCTCAGCAATGGAGAACATCCCTCAGGTTCGGGGATGTTCGAACATGAGGGATGTTTGGGGGTTCAGGGTTTACATCAAAGCCCCGTCATGCTTCAAATCTCTTTGATTTTTTTTTTCTTTTTCTGCTACCAATTGGGAAACCAAACAAACAAACAAACCCTCCCTGCTTTTAATGGGCTCATATGATTAGGTTAGGGACACCTGGATTATCTCCTTTTGATTAACTCAAAAATCGACTGATTGCTAACCTTAATTACATATGCAAAATCCCTTTTGCCACCTAATGTAACATAATCACAGTAGTGATGTCTTATCGTCTTCCCAGTAGAGAGACTTAAACAATGGCTGGAGTTATGTGTCATCTTAGAATTTTGCTTACCACAGCCATCCCTTTAAGCGTATAGTGGTATGGCATTGTAGCTTTAATTGATATACTCTTGATAACTAATGAAATCAAATATATACAGTATATATTCAGTGTACATTTGAATTGAATATAAATGAAAGCTGATATTTACTGAATGATTAAGAATTAAATGTTCATCATTACTTGAAGAACAAAGAGGAGGGGGAAACGAATTAACCTCTTCAGTGCAGAAAGAGGCAAATAATAAAGAGGAGAGCATACATTAATAGAAGAGAAGACAAAGATACAATAGGGCATACAAATCAGACAAAAAGTGTGGGGCCATGATC
This sequence comes from Avahi laniger, assembly GCA_963575035.1. Classification (NCBI taxonomy): domain Eukaryota; kingdom Metazoa; phylum Chordata; class Mammalia; order Primates; family Indriidae; genus Avahi; species Avahi laniger. The sequence continues at coordinate 13,198 of CAUYSK010075631.1, forward strand.
CCAAAAAGAAAGCGGTGTCAGATATAAATGCAATGTTTTTCAGTTTCCCCCTTAAAATATTTACTGAATTATTAATCTGGTCAAGGCTAGAGTCTGAAATATAAAATAAATGGCCACTAAAAGCAGAGCTGAATTTAAAACAATCTTCCGGCACTCAAGAGACAAAAAATTAATGTGTCAAGGAGGAGGGTTCATGGTTTCTTCATTATGTCTCCAATGCCATGAAACAGATATTTGTTTGGTTTGTTTCTTTTAATTTAACTTTCTCTATTTCTTCTTGGCATGAGCTTTGTGTCTAAACCAAACAATTCCACCATAGTCAGAAACAGAAAACTCTACTATATTTTAAACTTCCACTGTTGCCTTAAATACTACTAACGAAAATATAGACTAAGAGGAACATTATTGATTCACTCCTCTAAGATAATATTCATTTATTCATTAAATATTTTCTGAACTACTGGTATGTTCTAAGATATTTGCTTAATTAATAAGATTCTACTATGAGGAGAAAAAAAATCCCCTGACCCGAGTTTTCAATGAAGCTATGATTTCTTCTTTGACAGATACTTCTTAAATATTAGGACAATAAGCCTCTGATCAGATCAGGTAAAGCATTTAACTAGAACTTTAGGAGGAAAATTGAGTTAAGTTATTTCTGAAAAGGAAAAGAGAAGTAAGCAGGGAAATAATGCTAACTAAGCCAAAAAAGTTGAAAAACAGAAGACATTTGTTTTTACACAAGGTACTCTGAGTATCATTATTTAATATTTATGATCTAGAAACAGAGCAGTTGAAATTGCACTCAAAAGTATTGAAAGTAAAAAACAATGAATAATTAAGCAAATGAAAGAATAAGGCCCTTGTTATACAATAAAAGTAACAATTAATGGGCCCGTCTAATGATTTATCATTGAGAGTGCCATGTTAAGGACTGAACTTTTATATTTAGCTGAAATTAAATTACATGCAAGTTTTAATATCTTTAAATTCCATTTATTACAAGAAGAGATTTAGAATAATAAATGCAAATTAGGAAAATAAGTAATGGAGAAGTTATAACTTCAAAAAAGACAAAATGGAGCAATAAAAGGGAGCATAAACTTTTTAAAAGAAAGATCCTGCCTAGGCTGTCCTTCATTCTCAGGCACAAAATGAACGAAAGAAAAGAAACCTTAGCAAGCTGTCACTAAGAAGAGACAGAATTTCTCTGTCCACAGAAGTAGTTGATATTTATGTGATCACTATATTCTGACAAATAATATTCTTCAAAATCAAAGCCCCACTTAAAAAGCGAATCAGAATCTTACAGTATTAATACAATGGCCATGACATAAACCACTCTGTAGAGCAATTTAGTTACAAGATGTCGAATGTTACACAAATGTATAAATTATTTCGGGAGAATGATATGAATATTACTAACTAAAGGGGAAAATATTACATTTTCCATTAAAATAAGCCTTGATGATACAGATTAAAGGGAAAGTTCATCAAAAAGATCGCCCAAGTTATTGGGGCTTAAACATTTGCTTTTTAGGGAAACATTATAAACTTTTCTGCCCCTGAGCATTTTATAAATGAGTATGGATGTCAGTAGAAACCAGGGAAATTTATATTTTAAAATGATATTGATTTACTATCCCTGACACCCATCTTACAAATTCCTATTTAAGACACAGAAAAATTGAATATTCCTGAAACGAATAGCTAAATTATTGCTAGACTCCAAAAGGAAATTAGACTATAAAAATCAATGGAAATAAAGTGAGAGTCATTATTGTTAGCCAACATAATTCTCTACCTTATTACCTCATTATTAAAGCAATGAGTACATTTTTTAACCATGTTAGAGACATAAGAAGAAAACAATATACAAATTTTATGAGACATTATAAGTCCATGTTTTTTACATTTATAGAATTAAATAGACAAATTTTTTAAAAAGAAAACTAGAGTAAGATAATTTTTTATGGTTTGCTAAATATATTGAACTCTATAAAAAATAGGAATGAAAATATTTCTCAAGATTGAGAAAGACTGCTTATATACTACACCATAAAAAAATTAAGTGCATTCCAATACTTTCCTTTGGATAAAATATGATAAACCCTTAAATTACTGAAAGCACAAAGGTAGAATGTTTTTATAGCCCAAAAAGTAGAAAACATTACTAAATTATTAACTTAGGCTGTTAGAAAAAGAAAAACAAAACTGACCAAAAGAAATCAAGAGAAAAAATTTCAGACAAAAGAAATAACATAAACAAAAATATATAGATTCAATAAATAATATAAGGTACTGGCTTTTCAAAGGCCATATTAATTTGAAAAATGATTAATTCAAAGGACAATTAAAACATTCAAAATTAGAGATGAGAAATGGGGCATAAACACACTAGCTATACTTAAGCTTTAAATTAAATTCCAAATTTAAAAAGGAATATTATGTTAAAAGTCATACATTATACTAAATATTCAATGACACAGAGAACTTTTGAAAAAAAAATTGATGGAAATAATTAGAAAAATAATGGCCTAATTACCATGGAAAACATTTAAAAATAATAACTTACGTCCAATGAAAACTAAAAATCAGTAACATTTTCTGGTATTAAATGTAAATGTATTAAAATTATTACAGGAGTTAAATTTGACAACAGATTTCATTTTTTTCTTTATTGTTTTCATATTTTCCAAATTTCCCATAGTGATCTCTAACTTTCAAAAACAGAAAAGATAAAACATATGTCAAAATACAGTCCTAAAACAGAGTAGATGAACAGATATGTGGAATACTGACATTGGCTGGAAAATAGTGGAATTTCTTGAATTTCCTTCAAGAAAACTATTTTGTTGATTTAACTGAATTAAAAAAAAAGAAAGTTCTTTAACAGAAGGTATTGTAAATGACTAATATAGTTAGTTGTTCTACAATTGTTAAAAGAATGACACTCATTTCATAGATTGTCATCTAATTAATGAGTTTACATACTAGTATGGGCTTTTGGTTTTTAATCTAGGTGACTGAATCATAGTAACAAGTTTAGGCGCAGTCAAAATTGTAGGAACTCTGGTTTAAGGTAAGGATAATTTCTGTACTTTCCAAACCACATCAAACTCAAATGGTTCACTATTCAGATTAAACTCTAAAAACAGGGAAAACTGCATCTTTAGGAAAAAGCAGAGAATGAAACAGACAGAAATGCCCAACTTTCAATTACTCTATTACTGAATTGTACTTATAAAGCTAGTTTTAATAATGTACAGAAAACGTTATTCATCTTTAAATTTTAAAAAGGTGAATTTATGGAACAGCAATTATTACATGATATAATGTATAGAATATGAGCCAGTGTGAAGGTATTTCATATTCAAGTAGGTTTGCAGCACCCATCGGTTGAAAAATCAATACGTTTTTTTCACTATTACTACTAACTATAGATGCGAACAGCAATTTGAGACACTAACCTACAAATTTTAAATTTGCTCTTTTGTGAAAAGAATTTTTGTTGTTAATGTATTGCATGAAGTGCGGAACATTCCATCATAAGCCTCTGTCAGAGGACTGTCAGAGCAAGGCTGACTGGAAAATGAAAGTCCCCGTTTCTTTCGAGACAGATGAGGCTTTTTTTGCCAAGATTAGGGTGACTAATCAGAACATTGTGAGAAGGTCACCTGTAGAACTACCACAACTGCACCTAGAGGTCAGTTGTCAGCAACCACCTCTTAATAAGAAAAGAATGATTCACATCTGTGAAACTAACATTTAATTATTAGATTATACAAATAGAGATTGAAAAAGGAGGGCAAACATTGGATAGTCACAAGAGTTACTTATCCTTAGATTTGGTTCTAAGCACTAGTCTCATTTATTTCTAGGTAGTTATAAATATATGAACACCAAAAATGACTCAACCTTCTAGGGACCACTCAGTCAGAAATCTGCAAATCTTGCGGTAGAGTAGAAATCATTTTCAGATTTAAAATTGAGTAATCTGACTTTGTCATGTAACCTTTTATTACAACACAAAGAATATGCTATTACATGAAATGACCTTCATTATTGCTGTATTCTCCCAAATATTTCTTTCAGATTCATAACACATTGAGATTGAAAAGCTAAACACTGAAATTTTAAATTACTCCTTTTCTCCAGTTTGCTATATCAAAATAATTTTATTTAGTTACTGAAGTTCTATTTTTGTTTGATTTTTTAATTTATGAAATCAACTTTAAAGCAGTATATTTTATATTTTAATAAATTTGAAAAAAAATGCCAAAGATTTATTAGGAAAGGCATTTTTCTATTTCATGAAAAATTAAAACATTCAAATTACTAAAGATGCCTAGAGTTCAATTATCTTATAAATAGTGTATTGATACTTTAAAAATATATATTTGATATATATGTATTTGTTACACTTGTGGTTATCACTTCAATTCACCAGAATAGCTTACTATCAATGAGGAAACTGTAACCTTAAAAGAAAAAAAAATTTGCTTTGACTGGGTAGAGTGTTCACTTTTCCATTTTCCTTTCTGAATATCTAAGATCCACGTATTCACCATGTCACTTTCCACTGGTAAACCTTAACCTAGCAAAAAAGTAACTTATTTATTTAACAAACACTTAAATAACACTACATGACGTACACAATACTGGGTACTAACTACATATTTATAGTCACCGTATTGTCTTTACCCCACAGAAAAATTCTATAGCGTAAGTACAACCGTGATTCCCACTGTACACTATTCAAGGTCACACACCCTGGGAGTAGCAAAACCAGAATTCACTCAATTTGCCTCTAGTTTCTGTGCTATTGAGCATACTTCATCCTGATTCTTATTCAAATATATTAAGTGTTCTAAAGTAATAGAGTAAATTTAACAGTTTATCTTTTTCAATTGTTTCTATTCAATAATATTTCCGCATCTGAATTCTTTATCCTAAGAAAACTGTGTAACCATTAAGCAATTTGCCTCAGAACATAATACACTCTGACGCATCATACAAATGCTTTGCATTCTGTCTTTTAAAATGACTTACAGCAACTCTTTTCCTATTGTTCTACTGGAGAATGAGTGGCAAGTGGCAAGATGAAACCTGATACATTTATCTGTGGCAAAGGAAGATATTATATAATTTAGAAAACATATATATATATATTTAAATTTATTTGTAATGAACTTCTGTTGTTTTTCTTTCTACAGCACTGTTCTAGGTGCTTGAGATATATACCAGTGAATATAAATGACAAAAATACATACTCTTACATGATGTAGATCTATTGGAATAGATTCTCAAATCAAATTTACCTCTCTTTGTAGTTGTTTTCCCATTAGTAAAATATAAATAATATCTTGCACTTGGGTTGTTGTGAGGATTAAATTAACTAATTTATGTAAAGTGCTTAGTATAATGTCATGGAAATGGTAAGAGCTTTCAAAATATCAGCAAATATTATTTATAACTGGTTTTTGTGGGATTTAAAATTTTTTTTAAGAGCTGGGGTCTCACTATGTTGCCCAGGCTGAAGTGCAGTGGCTACTCACAGGAATAATCATATTTTGATACATCAACTTGGCTAGGCTACAGATCTCAGTTATTCAAACACTAATCCAAATGTTGTTGTGAAAGTATCTTCTATATATTAATAATTAAAGTTCATTATCAGTTGACTTTAAGTAAGGAATATTAACCCAGATAATCTGGATGGGCCTGAGTCAATCAGTTAATAAAGGTTTAAGAGCAAAGTTGAGATTTCCCGGAGATAAAAATCTCACTGTAGCCAAAAGTTTCACCCTTCCCTACCTGAAAGTCAACTCTACAGATTTTGGGTTTGCCTAGCCAGTCCCTGCAATCACATAAGTCAATTTTTCTTGTTACATAAACAAATAAAAACTTCTCTATATCCTCTACTGCTTCTGCTTCTCTGATCGATAAATCTACCAGTCAATAATGATATTTTGGTATTAAATACTAGTTTTGGTGAACCTCTAAATATTTCCTTTGAATTAACATCATTAATTCAGTGCTTATACAAAGGATCTTGATGAAATCATATTAATCCAGAATTGAAAGGGGAATTAAAAAATAAGCAAATAAAATATAAGTCATTGCATCATAACCATAAATAGCACTTTGAACAAAAGCAGACACACATATTCATTCCTTATTAGCATTCACTGAACTATTCTATATTCAGGCACTATAATAGGTATTGGACTGATGAAGACAAAAGAGAAAACATTTGCCATGCACTAACTTCAGGTGTAGAGGGGGACAATGCCATACAGGAAATGTAGTTACGGGAGCCACCCAGGTAAGGTAATCAGCAGGGTTAGAACTGCTGCTGTCTTGTTCACTCCCGTTACGTAGCCCGGTGCCAGGCATAAAGGAGGCACTCGATGATGCTTGTCAAATAAATGAGAGATTGAAAAAAATGAAGTGAGACATTGAGGAAAAGAAAAGATGCTAGCCAAGCATGGTAAAGTGGGTGCTAAAAGGTCATGAGATATAAGAAAATTTTATATATTTTGAGAAAAGCAAATAATTCGGTGTGGTTGGGGCCTGGATAAGATACAAGAAAGTTGAGGAAGACTGAGCTGGAGACACACGTGATTGGCATCACCTTAAGGACCTGCTAAACACCTCTTAAACATTAGTATTTGATCTTGAAGTTAAGGAGGATTGATATCAGTCATTAAACAAAACAGCAACATGATCAGCTTTGTATTAAAAATAGCCTGGGCAACGTCTAAGAACAAGATCAGGTGAGACCATGACAGTACTGAAACAAAGGAAGTGAGAAAAGGTGAAAGTTTTATCTTACTGGAAGCAGCACTATACTGGAAAAGAAGAAAAAGTCAAGTCAGAGTTTTCAGAAATGTTAACACTTCTATTTCAAATCCGTAATCACTATCCGTACGTACTTGTTTCCTTTATTAAGATGAAATACAATTCTCAGTATATTACAAAATCAGAACATAGAGTGAAAGTACACATGGATGACAGAGAAGAATTGGCCATAAAAACGCAAAGACCTTCAAATTAATTAGAAGACAATTAAAATAATAACAAATTTAAAAATAATTTATGCAACCATATTGGTCAAGGCTAATGTCACCTTGAGAATTTTTTTAAAAAGATGTGAAGGAATTGCATAGAAACTGTTAATATCCTAAAGCAAAAACTTCTTAGAGGAAAAAAATACAAAAATAGACATGAATATAACTGTATCTTGGAAACTTAGACAGAAATACAAAATATGAAAGAAAACATTAAATTTAGTCAGGTTTATCTCACAAGATCCAAATTCTGGTACTTTTGTTGCTGTGTATCGCTCTGTATCTTGTAACACATGTTTGGACAGTTACAAGGTTTATTATAAAATTTTGTTCCTTGAAAGGGCATGTTTTTAACGATTTAATCTTGATTTTTTTTCTTGCCTTAGCCTTTGAATAGTTCTTTTCACAAACCTTTCATTGTGCAATTTTTTTCTAGAATGAAATTGAAATCTCACGAGTGATAGAGAAAAACAGAAAAAGGTATGAACTCTGTAAGGTTACCTACTTTATTATTGGAACTCTTTATTAAAAGTGTTTATGAGAACACTGCAGTATGTTTGGGGCAGGCACAGATGTATCTGTGGCACTGAAATGTAAGTTGCAATGGCCAATGGCTTTCTTGAATGTTAAACAGGAAACATTTATAAAGCCCCTACTAACTACAGAGAAATAAATTTATGGATAAAGTGCTATTTTATTTTAATAAACAGAAAATATTATTTGACAGCTATTATGGGCTAAATTGTGTCTACTCAAAAATTCGTTTGTTGAAGTCTTAATTCCCAGTACCCCAGAATGTGAGTATATTTGCAGATAGGTCTTTAAAGAGCTAACTGATCTAAAAATGAGGTCATTAGGGTGGGCCCTAAACCAATATGACTGGTGTCCTTATAAAAAGAAGAGATCACGGCTCAGACACACAAAGTGGGAAGAACATGGGAAGACACAGAGATAAGCTAAAAAGAAAGGCCTCAGAAGAAACCAACCCTGCCGACACCTTGAATTTGAACTTCCGGCCTCCAGAACTGTGAGAAAATAAATTTTTATTGTTTAAGATACCCAGACTGTGGGACTTTGTTATGGCAGCCCTAACAAACTAATATAATGGTAATTTTAGGGGAAGGACTAAATGATTATTTTACTAACATGAATAATTAAATAAAAGGATCTTAGAGTTTCAGTCCAAACTCCCACCTAATGACTGAATCTACATTGTTCCTACTACTGTCTTCTCCCCTCCCAAATAGCTCTGGCAGGTGTCGAGGCAGGCCAGTTAGGTCATGCTTCCGTACATTTAAGGCTGGAAAGTTTATTACCTTGTCATTATGGTTCTCTTCTTCCAAATGTGACTTAAGCTTTTAGTGTATTTAAAACTAGATTGTATAGAGTTGTATGTATTTGCCTGTGTGTGTATATATATATATATGTATGTGTATGTGTATATATAAAATACACATATAATACTTACAATATATTTTATGTAGCATATATAGTGGTATATATTATAAACACATATATATACATTTTATATACTTATATAGACAGCATCAGAAAGAATAGAGTCAATAAAAATTAATATCTCATCTCTTTCTGATAAATTAGATATTAAAAACTTTACCAGCATTTCTTCATCTGCACAATCACTTGGGGCACAAGCCCCTAGGTTAGGTGTTTTCCAAGCTTCCGTGGAAAGCTAAGTATAGGACCTTTAGCAGCACTGGAGGTCTGTGAAGTCTATCATTGACACAAATCCCATACATAATATTAGAATGGCACCATCACCTGTGGTCCACTACTTCTGCGTAATTCATGTAGAAGGTATATACCTTGTTCACTAGAACTTTCCATTTTGACACTGGCAGAATCGTTATTACTCAGTTGCGGAGACTGTATTTTCTAAAGATGGCTGCACCGATATATACTTCATCTTGCTTGTTTCTGACATTCGTCTTGAGTGGCAGGGTCTCCCTTTGAACCAGCGGGGACCGTTGTGATTGCCTTGACTAAAAGAATGTGTTGGAAGTGACAATGTGTGGCTTTCAAGGCTAGGTCCATAAAAAACTGAGCCTTCTTTCTGGCTCTCCAGAGACACTTGCTGCTGGCATCCAGCTGGCACGCTGTGAGGAAGCCAAGTCCCAATGAATGTCCTGTCCTTGACAGTCCCATCAAGGCCCTCAGCTGGCAGCCATCAAAAAGCACCACAAACGTGAGTGAAATAGCTTTGTCTTCTAGCTGAGGCCTAAAACACCAGAGAGCAGAGGAAAATTCACCATGTCGCACCCTGTTTGAATTTCTGACCCAAAAATTATAAAAGATGAATCATGTTTAAAGCAACTGTGTTACAAGGAAAATCTGTTACACAGCAACAAACAATGCACTTGTAAAAAGCATTTATAATCAACAAAAGAAATATATTCTGATCCCACTGGACAGATTTTCATTAAATTTTTTACCTAAGTGATACAAGAAAAAAATTTTTGACGTAAGTGCCAAAAAGATTTGCCCACGTTATGTGTACAGGGAGTTTATGGATTGAGTTAAAATTCTCATTCAGCAGTTGTCTACAGCTTCATACTATAGAAATAGAAAATAATAGAAGCAGCAAAATATGTGAGTGTGTACACACATACACATATATTTATATAGTCTATTCACCTAGAGAAAAAAAAGCGGTCTGATAAATGTGCTGACTTTTCCAGTTACATTTCTAATTTCAAACTTAGAAAGAGCCCTGGAGCTATCCTTAGAGCAATTTTGCTACAGCAAGTACAGACAAATAAGTCTCTGCTCTCCACTCAAAACAACACTTTATGAGCTGTCCGAGCATAAGATGAAATCATAGTTGCTATGGGAAAACAACATTCTTGGAAAACATACATGACAAGGCCTATATTATTCAAATAACGCTTAATGTAAGATTGCTTTAATCTGATCTCCTAGAATCTAGAACACTGAAAAAGTTAAGAAAATAAAAAGGAAGAGAAAATGTATTTACTATTCATTAAGTGGAAGTGGATCATTATAAAGGTCTTCTTCCTTGTCTGCATATTGAGTAGGTGGAGGAAGAGGAGGAAGAGGAAGAAGAGGAGGAAGAGGAGGAAGAGGAGGGGTTGGTCTTGCTGTGTCAGGGGTGGCAGAGGCAAAAGAGGCAGGTACACTCTGTACAACTTTCATTGAGAAAATCTGCATATAAGTGGACCCATGCAGTTCAAACCAGTGTTGTTCAAGGGTCCACTATATTTACATCTTACTTCAAACATAATATATAGCCAATATTATCACATGAAAAATAAATCCCCCTCTCCTCTCCTTCTCCTTTCCACTCCCTCTCCCTTTCCTGTGCCCCTTTCTTACACTACTTTTTGGGCTGACCAGAATAAAAAGAACAAGCATGAAATTAGTTATAAACCTTTGTTGAATAAATTACATGAGATACATCAAGGATCTCCCTCAGGTTACGAGACACAATTGACTAGTTCTGTAGTACTGACAGTACCTCACTGGGCTCCACTTTGCAAAAGTATGAGGAGTCATATAATCTACACAACATTCATCCTCATTCATTTAACTTCTTATTAACATTTACTTAACTTCTTAACTTTTAAGAAGTTAAATAAATTATTCAATTGTCTCCTTAAAAACACTCCCTCTTCAGAATTTCATATATGAATTACAAATCACAAAGAAATGTGCAAAGTGCATAGCTTCAAATGATTTAAGTATCACAACTCAAATATACTGCAACTAATGCTTCTAGTTTGCTCACCCCTTGCTATCACTGGAATAGATCCTAAATTGCCAAAAATACCAATTGTCTTCCCTTCGCCTTCTTCTATTCCACTTCATATGAAATACTTGGTGAAAAGCAGGAAGTGCTATCATATAGGTTAATGGGGCCAAATTATTCCTAACCATAAATATCAAGACAAGTTGTTGCTATTTCATCCTGTAGGACAAGTTCTCAATTCATAAATACTTACTAAATTTCCAGAGCAGGTAATCCTGACTAGTATCTGCCGCTAGTTCAATGAGTAAAATAAAAGGCTACAGAAACACATAGTCAAGTCAAGATATATAGCAGCATTGTATGCATTCAACCAAATAGGACAAGAAACTGTAACAGCCCAATATTCCCATAGGAATACCATACAATCTAGGAGGGAAGGGGAAAGGAACAAAAACAGTAACACCAACAGTATTAAACTTCTCTTGATTTCTTTTAGGTCTTTCCCCAAAGGATTAGTTATTGAAAGGATACTAACTTTTTATAGTTTGCTAACAAATCTCTAAATTCTGAAGGATCATCTCCTACATTAAAACTAGCCCTTTCCTAAAGCCCTACTAGCCTTCCTGGATGGTACAGAAGTTATGTCTACATTATATGTCCCTATAGTATACAGTAATTATGTATGAACATCTAAATAAGACATGAGCATAATTTAATTCATATCCCAGGTTGAACTGAAGATTCCCAGTTGGCAAAGATCTTGAGATAATTACTGTAACCACAAACTTTCCCCTAAACATTTATTGAAATACCATTTCCAAAAATCTGCTGATCTCTTCCTGGAGAAAGGATCACTCTTTGAAAAGCTCTTTAGTATGACTGGTTAATATTCAAATCCTTTGACATGAGAAATATTATTATTTCTACTTATAATCTGCTGTTAAATTTATCTTCTTCCTTTTCTTCTACAAAATAGAGATCTTTACCCAATTTTACTTAGCACATTAGATTTACACATATAATAAAGGTTAAAAAATATTACTTCCATTTCTGATATTTTATAATGCTCACTCGGACACTTGAATCTCTGCTGTTGGTTAAACTTGTTCTCATTATCACAGAATATTTTCAAATCCTTCACTAGCTCAGGCAAATGTTCTCTTAATGAAGTTTTCCAAAAGCAATGTGTCAGGTACAAATGATCACCTTGTTATTCATTAGTCAGTAATCATGCACTCACACAAACGCGCACACACACATTTATTATAGAGCTAATTAAATTTCTTGCAGAAAAAATGTTGAGGGTGAATACATAAACATAGGAATACATATTTTTCTGTTAAAAAAAAAACGTTGAAAAAAGTTTCCAGTATGGCTTTCACAGCAGGTGAGTTTTGCTATACTTCTGAGGCTGTGACAGTCCTGAAACATTTACCAGTGTGGCTGCTAAAATATTTAAACACTGAAATCCCTGAGAGGCAGTAAGAACTGTCAATAAAATTGGAATTCGCTGTGTGATGTATTTTCATTTACATATGCTTTTAAGAGTACTAAGACAATATGGATTGATTTCCCTTTTGATGAATTTCACTCAGTTTATATTAAAGATTTAAATGCATACAAACTCTACACTTGCAAAGGCAGAAATCTCCTTGAAAATGAATTGTGACGTTGTCACAATGATTTTTACCTCCTTTTTACATTTTTCACCTGTTTGTATAGATGCAGTCATGAGTGTTTTTTACCTGAGAATACCTCTGAAATAGAAATTCAAATGTTAGATATAATTGGATACGTAAATATTCACTTTCATAACTTACCAAATTCTTTTTTTAGATAAAATAAGTACAAATTTTAACTGCAATCGCATTAATTTATACAAAAAAGAAAATGCCGATTGAAATCTTTGAAAGTTTACCAGGTGTAAAGTATAATTAAATGATAATTACTACCAGTATTTAAATTTTTACTAAAATATGCTGCGGGCCTGAACTTTTTGGAAGGCATTTGCTGCAGCTACTACACACACCTTCTTTTTCCCGTGAACATCTTATTTAGTTTTCAAGCCTTGGTCCATAAAGACTGAAGATTTCCTGATACTACCTGTCCCTGGATATCGGCATTGACCATTCCTTCTTTACGTTTTCACAAAATGTTATTTGGTTCTCATGTAATGATTGATTTATTTTCCTTTCTTAACTATTGTATCTTAAATCCCTTACAGGGAAACATCAGGTTTGCTTCATTTTAAGAACTGCACGTGAAACTAAGTATAGATCTTTGCTAAACACATAATGTCTGTTGAAATGATGTGAAATACAAAACAATAATTCTAAAATGATGAAGAGTTTATTTATTCTAACCTCTAGTACCTTCATTCCAACTAATGAGTTAAAAATTGAAATGGATACATAAACCATTCAAATCATATATTTGTCAAACATAAGGATAATCTTGGTTGCTTGAGTTTTGATAAGCCACATAATCTTTAGCAGCATGATATATTATTGTTTTGTCAGAATAATTTTTCACTTACAGTTTCTGAGCTGTCTATCTTCATCTGCTTATGTCATTTAAACTATAAACTGGACTAATGCCTGTCTCTAACACTGTCACCAAGACTAGTTTGACACAATGTACACATAGTTTTCTGACAATATTTTCCAATTGCTAGTTGTTATTTCAAACCTTCTTCAGAAATACTCTCCTACTACTCTTGGGAATAAAAGAAATAAGCAATAATAGTATCATATTTTCCTTAAATGTAAAGACTTAGACACTTAATTCTTTAAATCTCACATTACACATGATTATAAAGATTACATGGGAAATTTTCTCACATTTCACATGTGCAGATAGTTTACTAATGCAAATATTTATCTTCTGGTGGATTTTCAACAGACCTGTGCCATCAAAACAGCTCTGCATATAAACCAATATCCATTGTCCTAACAATAATGTAAAGACATCCCCAATGGGAATGTGGTTACATCTTTTGTCATCAATATTTCACTTTTGACCCCAATTTCTTTGACAGTGAACACTAAGATAATTTTGAAAGTATTATTATTAATGCTTTTTATTAATAGATTTTATTTTTAGAACAGTCATAATCTTATGGAAAAGTTGAGCAGATATTACAGAGGATTCCTCTATAAAACCTCCAGCCCCAGAGTTTGCCTGATTATTAATAGGTACGGTACATTTGTTACAATTAATGAACCAATACTGATACATTATTATTATGAACCCAAAGTCACAGTTTATTTCCATTTCCTTAGTTTTTATCTAAGGTCCTTTTTCTGTTCCAGGATGCCAACCAGGATACAAAATCACATTTAGTTGTCACGTCTCCTTAGGCTCCTCTTAGCTGTGACAGTTTCTCAGACTTTCCTCATTTTTGATGATCTTGCCAATTTTGAGGAGTACTGGTCTGGTATATTATAGAATGCTACTCCACTGAAATTTTTCTGAGTTTTTTTTTAATAATTAGACTAGGGTTATAGGTTTTAGGAGGAAGATTATAGAGACAAAGTATCATTTTCATGACATCCTGTCACATGTGTAGTGATTATCAGATTATCAGATTTTTCCACTATACCCCTACTCTTTTCCCTCCTCACCATACTGAAGGAAGTCACTGTGCACAACCCATACTTTAGAGGTGGAAAGTCATACTCCTCCTCCTTTAGGATGGAATACATATAACATACAATTTATTTGGAGTGTGTATGTAATTTATTTGGAACAAATGGCAATTTTTAATGAATACTTTTAAGATATTTACTTCCAATAAAAGAAAACAAGAATTTACTATCAATTTAACCTATAGGTTTATTTACACCACTTACTTTTTATGTAAGTACTTATATTTTTAATGTAATAACTTTTACTTCTCTAAAGCAATTGAGAAAATGACAGTGAGTGTATTATTTTTCTTTATCCAAAGGCACTTTCATAAAATACTTACTACTCCAGCAAATCTCTGATAAATGAAATTTACTTTGTAACACACTTGGAATGGTTAAAGAGAATGATACATACGTTATAGATAATTTGTTTTCTTCATAAAATATGTTTGATGTAACTCATGATCTATACCAATTCTCAGGGTTTCCAAACATTCTTACGGATCACTGAATTGTATTCTAATTATCTTATAAGATAAATGTTTTTAACATTATATATTTATAATCAATTTATAAATTCATTTTTTTATTGCTTAATTCTCTGATTCTCTCCCTTTCTCTCTCTCTCTCTCCCCTCCCCCCACTTCTTCCCCACAAAACTATCTCTGCTGTATGCAAAAAATCATATAGCATGTATATGGGAACAGGGTACATGCCTTTCTTTACTACAGTCTATGAGAATGTTGTAAGAAACACATTCATTGAACTCTACTTATTTATAATACAGAAAATAAAACACTGAAAACACAAATAAAGTTCAATTTAATTTACTGTTTATATTACACACAAATTCACTTCTCTGTAAATGTTTCTGAATGATATTTATCCACAGATTTCTTTTTATTCTTCCATAACCACAGAATTTGAAATTTTTGTTATTAATTCTCAAATTTTCAAGAGAGACAGTTTTCTCATGGCTTTATTTAGAAGGAGAAAGATTGAAATCATATTTAGCACCTGTCTAATTTTGCAAATTCTAAGCTCAATAGCATCTATCACGGGATGAGTGGTATTCTTATGCAGACATCCTGTCTTACTCTATTTTGTGCCACTACAACAGAATACCGAGACTGGGTCATTTATAAAGAACAGAGTTTTACTTCTCACAGTTTTGGAAGCTGGAAAGTCCAAGATCAAGGCACCAGCTTTTCATCTGGTGAGGGCCTTCTTTGCTGCACCCACACATGGCAGACGGCAGAACGGTAAGCTAGAGCAAGCTAACTAAATGCTGCTACATGAAGCTCTTTTATAAGCCCTTAATGCCATTAACAAGAAGGAGACCTCACGGCCTAATCATCTTTTTAAGGCCCCACCTCTTAATACCATCACACTGGCAACACCTCAACTTTGGAGGGAACATATTCAAACCATACCACATCCAAAGCTACACTTACTACTAAATGTGTGACAATAAATATAAAGGTCTAAGGTAAGTCCATCTAAGTGCTGACAGATAAACAGGAAGCATCTCCTAAAGTCAGTGTAAGTAAGACATGTGTCAAAAAGTATTTCTTCTATGAAAACACAATCTTTGGCTGCAAACTTGGTTAGTCATTATCAAAGAGATTCATTTAGGAAATCATTTTGACATTTTGATTTTCACATTTACTTAATTTTTCACTTTATCAAAAAGAAATACAGGTGACCCTTGAACAACACAGATTTAAACCGCACAGGTCGACTTATATGTGGATTTTCTTCCACTTCTGCCACCCCTGAGAAAGCAAGACCAACCCCTTCTCTCTCTCCTCCTTCTCAGCCTATTCCATGTGAAGACAATGAAAATGAAGACATTTATGATGATCCATTTCCACTTAATGAACAGTAAATATGCTTTCTCTTTCTTATAACATTCTTAATAACATTTTCTTTTCTCTAGCTTACTTTATTTTAAGAATACAGTATATGGTACACATAACATGCAAAATATGTGTTAATTGACTATGTTATCATTAAAACTCCTGGTCAATGCTAGGCTATTAGTATTTAAGTTTTTAGGGAGTCAAAAGTTACACATAAATTTTCAACTGTGTGAGGGATCAGTGCCCCTAACCTACATTGTTCAATGGCCCACTGTGTGTATTTTCCTACATAATTCTGTTGTCCACTAAATATGTCAAATTATCTTTTTTTATGTTGTTAGAGAGAGAAAGAGATAGGTCACAGCAAGATGGTGATGTAGAAGGAGGAAAATATAAAGGATATATTCAGCTTTAAAATTCTGCCAAATAAAACAATTCTGCATTTTCATAATAGTCTAAAGCTTTTGTATTTTTAGCAAATATATTCGTTTCCACAAGATTATTGCAAATATAAAGGTAGAAAATGAAAAATTAAAGTTAGATTACCACAGCCATCTATAACATTTATTTCATTTAGAATCTATGGGCATCATATATGCAAAATGTGTCAGGCAGGACCAAGTCAATACTAAAAGATCTGGCTAGTACAACTAAACCACAGGTATGCCACTTACAGAAATGAGTTTCTGTTCCTGATGGCTATAATAAAAGCTAGTTTACAAAATGAGGCTGATTTAAATTGCATTCTAATCACTAAGAGTATAGTTTGCTTTATTCTAGAATAACAAAAATCTCACCATGCCTTTAAGCTCAAAATTAGCACGTATAAATATATACTACAGAAGAAAATTAAAGTAAAATTTAAAATACACTTGACATTTCAGATCTAGATTTGATCATGTGTATATTCTCTGAAGATCATAGAATAGCTAAAGAAATATCCTTGCTTAAACTTTTATTTCAATTGTAGTTTTCTTTTCACTGGGTGTTTGATAATGTTTAATAAAAATAATCACTATAGCTTTTGACCATCGTTGTTTGATACAGTCGATCACAAATTTTTTTAAAGTGTCATAGAAGGTATCATATCACCTATAGTCATAACCGTTTAACAAAGCTTTAACATTTTTTTAATTTATAGTATTTATTAATTTTATTAAAACATATATCTAAAAGATTAGTTCAAATTCTTCTATTTTATGTTCTATGATTTGCCAATTAGATGATACTAAGTAATTTTACTCATGGATTTTAATTTCCTCATATATAGATTATTGAATAAGAATATATATAAGGTCTCTTCCTTTTCTAACATATAATTTTTAACATACTATAATGGTTTTTTTGTCCTAATTCTCCACTGTTAGTTACAGAAAAAAAAATTCTTGAAGAACTAACTGACTGGACTTGGAAAAGAATCTCTGTTGGTTCCCAGCGGGATAAAAAATATGAATAAAGGTTTGGCTATTAAACATACAGAAATGGTCCTGGCCCTTAACATTTACAAACCAGCTTCTCTCTGGTTAGAAAGAAAGATGTCTTTTTGATAATTACTGACTTTTGAGGATCTCACTGGAAATTTATCTTTGTTTCCTACAGGTATATTACTTTCTTATCTTATAAATACACATTTTAAAAGATTGTTTAAAAGAATTATCTAGAATTTTTTTAGACATTTTCACTAAGAATATTGTTTAGAACTACTTGGAGGTAATTTTTCTAGAAACAGAAATGCAATATTAATTAGAGAAGCATATTTCCATGTCCCAATTCATGGCGCTATCACTCCTGGTAAATAACTTTATGATGATTGTTAATGATTTATAGTAAGTAGTAGAGACAGATAGTTGAGAAGAACAATGCTCTCTTTAATTATTCAAATATTTATACTCTTAGTATTTTATTTTATAGCAAAAGTCAGAAACAAAGCTGTATTTTGTTTCTGGCTATGTAAAAGCACATGAAAAGAAAAGACAAAGAGTTACAGAATTACAAAATGTGTGCATACTTCCTAGAAAATCTTTGCCTTTAAGGCTGGTCTAACACTCTATTATTTCTCAGCTGTATTTAGGTATTTCTTTCCTGGATCTTTCCCTTACATTGATCCCTGCTCACAGAATGTATCCCCCCTCCAGCCTCTATTGCACTTTACTTGAATATACTTCAAGTACAACCTCTCATAAAGCCTGTCCCACCTACTGTAGCCCAGAGAAATATTTCTTTCCCCTGAATATAATATCTTATTTTTTTCAGTCTTTATCATCATTATCTACTGTTACATTTACTTTTATTTTTTTCATGGATAAACATTAACTCTTCAAATAGATCAGTAGGCTTCAGAATTATTTTAGTAGCTGAATACTGATACAACTATAAAAAAGAAAAGGGCATTTCAAGGTGAGAAAGCAGCACTTAAAGCATCTCATAGGTGAGAAAGAATGTGGTAGTCAAGTCATTCATCTCATACCAATGAATCCCTACTCTGCCAAGGCAAGTGGGGCTTCCTTGATGTCTTCCAAAGTGTCACACTTGCCTTCCTCTAGGAGTTCCAATTTGATAAACCATCTTCCCGTACCATGTCAGCTTGCCCAACACCCCCTGATCCTTCCTATAAAAGTTTAAATGTTACCTCCCCAGGGGGTCTTTCCTCTCCATCAAAATTGCTATATCCTTCTACTGCACACTGCTCCTTTCTTCATTAACAATTGTTAAAAAAACAGAATTCTCCATTAGACTGCATGCTACATGGCTCACATTTGCTACTGAAATCGTAGGGCCCATAGCAAACATTCAAAAAATACTTGCTGGAAATGAAGCTTAGTATGCAGAAAAAGTGGTGAGTGTTGACGCTTGAGAAGATTGTAAGCCATGCTAATGAAATTGGATTTTATAATGAAGGTAATGGGGAATATTGACTTTTACACAGATCAGTGAAAAGATCAAGTGATGTGTTAGCACTTCTCATGGGCAATATGGAGATTGGAGTAGAGGAGAAAAAACAGGAAGAAAGTATACGTAAGGCAACAGGGACTAGATTATTACTCCAGCAGCTGTTATGAGAATCCAGTTGGGAAGCCTTGCTTTTGTTGAGAAAATAATTTGCCAAAACATTTCTGAGGGTGGAGACTGTGCCTTTGGGCTTATGAGTCAGCCTACACCTAGCCCTGAGAGTAGCCCATAGATGTAATTTTCCTGAATTTAAAAAAAAGAAGCCTAACTGTCTAGAATTTGGAAAAGAATGTGACTGCAGGAGAGAAACTAAGGAACTTCCTGAAGAGAGAGCAAAATGAAACTCTCGAATACTCTATATTCTCTTTCACCTCTTCATTTTCAACTGCTATGCTCTTCCCTGTACCAGGTGATTCCTCCCCAACACTCCAAAATCTAAAATGAAGTCAACAGCTATCATGCAAGTTTTTGTTTAATAGAAAATTTTTGTGAGGTGGGGTAAGAGACGAAAAACTGAGAGAGGCTCTGAGTTCTGTATCGAGTATTGCACTGGGAGAAAAACAAAAACAAAGATGGCACTAATGGGCACTGGAGCCAGAGCAAGCGCCTGAAAATATCAACTGGATCACACAGAGTTAATCAGAGGAAATGATCATGGCCTGAGTAAACGCTGGAAAAGGAACGGTAAGGAGAAGGGTATGGAATCAAGAACAGCTAAAAAGTAGAATCATTTAAAGCTAGTAACACCTGTTTTCAAATTGTGTAGTAATCACCAAAAGAGAAACTACATGAAGCAAAAACAAAGTTACAGGCAGGCGGAAAAAGGCTAATTTTGGACATATTAAATCTAATGCATATAAATGACATCAGATGAAATTACTAGCAGGCTGTTTCATATATATGTATATATACACATATACAGCAGGAGAAAGGATTTGACTAGAGGTATATTTATAATACTGGAGACAATAATTCTAAGTAATGATTGAAGTTGCCTTCTCTTAGTTTTACAAAGCTATAAAAATTTGAGAAAATTTTGAAAAAAATATGAGAAAATAATGTAATTCTTAATATCAGAAACTTCTCTCAAGGGTAGTATCTTTCATATGTGAGGATAATGAAGATCATAGTAGGCAAGGCAAGGACAAAAAATAGGTACATATAAATGCAGGTATAGGCAAAAAGCAATAAAATATGCTATATAATTCATGTATATATAGTTAGTGCTATACTAAAGATGATACATATTTTACCTTTGAAAATAAGACACAAAAGCAAGCATGACTCTATTAAGGCTGACTAATCAGAAATGAAGGTATCCTCAATTCTTTAAATGGAAGGGATCTAAAGACAAAGCCACATGAATTAATATTTGACCCCATGGGTCTCTGAGACTTCTGTATTTCTTATCTATTTTTTTAGATATAAGACAGTCTTGCTTGCAGGACACACATATTATGTACCTCTTTAAAGAAGAAAAATTCTGCCAATCTATGTTAATATACCTTCATTATAAATACATCAATATCAGAGATATTAAAATGTAAACTGAGGTGAAACTTTAAATCACTGACATCTGTTATCAAAATGAATCACATGCTAAAATTGATGGTAACCTCTGTGTCCATGTTCATTAGAATAGTTTTATCATTATTTTCCCCAACTAATATATATTTTAATAATTTTATGATGTATTAATGCTCTTTCAAGTTACCACTGATGCCAAGATATCCAAAAAAACCACAGATCTTTCAGTACATATGAGTAATGTTTAATAAGTAGACAAAATCTCACAAGGAAAAAATACTATAAAATAGATTTTTCAAGTCATCCTCTTCAAATATTGGCAAATTTACAATGACAAGAAGATTTAACCTATCGTTCAGATACTGTTCCTATTTATCCAGTAATCTTGAGGGTGTTAAAAGTATATTGTACTTGGTACAAAGTTTTGAAATATTTTAGCTTAGAATAGATTTCTTTCCATCTAAACTTTGTTCAGAATATTCATTAGAGACACAGGCCGGAATGCTTCTGCAGTGTTACCCAAAATATCCTGCCTAAAAAAACAAAGGTATCAGATAATTAATAGGTAATTTGGTAATTTGGCTCAGAATTCCATATCTGGTTCTGTGGGCTCTTCAGAAGAGGGCTGAGATGTATTCTGTTGTATAATCTGGATGCTCTGGGCTGCTGGCTGAGTGGACACAAACCCTGATCATAATCCTTCCACCTGTGCTATGGTGCTCAGAGGTCTGATCTCCAAAATCTTAAAATCATGTCACACAGCTGCTGTCCCACCAAGTGATCCAGGAAAGAAAAGGACATTCAAGAGGAAAATCTGACTTTTATGCATGTATGAGATAACCACACCCGAAAATCTGATATGTGATTGTGACACCTCAAACAGTAGTGAGTATCTGTGTCCCTAGTTAAAAAATGGTCTATCTTTCTGTCTCCCTCAATGGGGAGATTGAGTCCCAAAACCACCAACCCACAAATATCTGACTGTCTACTTTAACATCACTTTACCATTTCATTGTCTTTTTGGCATACTTTATTCCAAATAACTTTGTTTTACATCACAGAACCTATCGATTCTTCCATAGGAAGCATAAACAAGAGTTCATGCCCTAAGAATCACTGCAACCTTCATGCTGAAACCCTCACCTTGCTGTTTCCACCAGCTCTACAACCCCCATTATATCATATAATTCTTACCCAATCCTGATCAAGCACCCAAACTGAAAGACATGATTTAAACCACATTCAAATTCTCAGTAAATCCTACTTTGTTCTTTCTCCTCTAGAAAACCACCAGAGTTCAGCCAAGGTGGTGTTCTCCCTCACCTCAGCAAGCGATGAACTAAACACAGTCTTATCAAAAGGCTGGGACACCCACATGTGAGACTACAATAATATCGTGGCTTCAAACAGATCTACTAACTTTCCGCTATCCAGACAAGATTTGGCCTTATTTAAGTTATCCTAGAACACCACAGTGTATGGGTATAGAAAAGGTGGTCCTGATAAGAGATTCCCAATCCCACTGCAAATTTTTATAAATTTTGATTAATAAATTTTGATTAATAAGATGGATGCAGAAGCAGATGCTATCATAGCACCTGATAAAACTATACTATTAAAACTTTATAGTCCAAGGAATAGAAAGTCTGTAATTGTTTTTAGTATGTACAATTATAATTTAATTTGTTGTAATTGTGTGAATGTTGATTATTATTTCTCTCTTTTCTGCCTCAGGCACCATAGAAAATTATGTTTCATGTCAGTGGTTATTTTTCTTGTTGGTGAAAAATTTTAAATACATAAATATTCTATTTCCTTAGAATAAAGACCAGCATTTGCTTTCTTAATTACTTGCTCCTTTTGATAGTGACAGCTGATGTTGCTGGCATTATTCAAGCAATTGTATGAAGATGTCACCACATAATTGTAAGAGGCCATGAAATTTTACAGTGAGACACATATTTTCTTTCTAATTGCTCCAAAAAACCATGCCGAATGAAAGAAATCTTTTCTTTTGACCGTAACCTCTAATGAACTGGAGCCGCTGACTGCCCTTTTGTGCAGAAGAGAGTTTATGACAGTAGGAAACACTACAATAGCAGGATACAAGTAAATGCTATGACTTCATTAAAATTATTGTCACTTAATATTAAATTAGTTCAGAATGCATAAACATTTTACTGCTATTTTTTTATTATACTTTGAAAACTCTTCCATCTAAAAGCCTTCTCTGTAGTTGAAGTAATCCTCTTGAAATACAGCAGTCTGAAAGGCCAAATAGAGGCACTTTTAAACCAGCAAATAAAAATGATTTACTCTGTTGGCAACTATCATAAAAAATAAAATAATCAATTGCAGTGATGTTTACTACATGTAGCTAGTCAATTTCTTACTTAAGAGGCACCTGTCTACTGCAAACTAACTGTGTGACCTTGAACAAGATATTTAAAACTGTGAATATTCATGGAGAGCAGAAGCAGGAGGGGCTCCTACTTCTGAAATTCTCTTCCAGTTAGGACATTGTCCTGTCACTTAAGTACACCACTTAACACAGAATGAACTGGATACTGAAAAGCATGCACCCAGGTAAATGTTGCTATTTTAAATAATGAGTTTGATATTTTTAAAATGGAAATTGAACACAAAGTATCAAATTAATGAATTGGTCAATTAGTGCATTGGTCAAGCAAAAAGCAATACATAAAAACCGTTAAAATTTTGAAATGTCTATCCTTAAGGTATATACTACTCATAATATGGTCTTATGTTTAAGTGATAGCATGATTCCCATGCTCTGTCAGTGGACTATAAATAAATCACTGCTTTTTCAAGAATGGCATATTAGTAAACTCTTTCACATGGCTACCCTTATGTCTAGTTAGTCGTCTGCAAGAACTTGGGGAAGTTATATGGGTAAAAATGTAAAAAGTACATAAAAAAGTAGTTTAAAGTAATTCAAATTTTTGCAATGGGGAGTCCTTATAAAATGATACCTTGTGGATCAATTTTATGAAGAATTCATGGTTTTTTTTTTCATTTAATATATTAAAGAGTAAATAAAAGCTTATATAGATATATTTCCAAAGTGCATTATATAGTTTCCCGTCTTATCACAGTATGCAGAATGTATTTTTCTTGATGATTCAGAGCTATAACAGTAATTTTTAAAAAGCCATGGAGTAATACATTTCAATACAGCAATGCCTCACTCCCTGCTGCTATGGATAAAGATGTTTGTTTCTACATTAAATGACCTCACACTGTTCTACTGTATGACTTTCTCTACTTTTCAAACCTTTTTGTCTTCTCCCTTGCTTTCTGGCTAATAGTCCTTATTTTCCACCACAGTCAGCATGTTTATTGGAAGGAACCTCCCTCTCCTCTCCTAGGATGTTCCTATAATTTTCAGTGGCCTTGGAAAATATGTAACCAAATATATTAGAATTGTATGTAAAATTAGAAACAGCAAGATCTAGAAAGACAGTGGAAAGAACCTGTCATTTAAAATGTTAAGATCTGGGTTAATATTGGTCGAATAAGTTTTTCAACCAGAATATTCGCTGCCTCCACTGTACTTGGGATATATTAACACCCATTTCAGAGTGTTATTGCAATAATTTGATGAGATAACACATTTGAAATGTCTTGTAAACCATGAAGCTGAATACAAATTTATGACAATGTTGCTATCATCATTATCAGAGCAAGATTGCCATCTAATGGCAACCAAGCCCATAACAGGTACCCTGACCTTTCTAAAGCAGAAATGAAAAGAGTAATAGAACCAGCTGATTGACAACTAATTGACAACTCATGTCACACGAATTGACAACTAATGTCACAATTGAATGCTTACTACAGTATTATCAAAATGGTATATGGTAAGAGAACATTTGCACCTCTATTACAACCGCTCCTTCTAGTAACTAAACGTCATTGAGAGCTGTGTATACTGGAAACAGGAAGTAGGTACCAGAGTCACAAAGGTATAATTTAAATCCTAGTTCTCCCACTTCCTAGATCTGTAATTCTGGGAAAATAACAATGCTTTTCTGAGTTTCCATTCATGTATCTATAAAGAGTGGATAGTAATACTTCCTGAAAGAGTTACTCTAAGGATTAAATGAAATAATCCAACCAAAATGCTTATAACCAATAGCTTAAAAAGAAAGCAAAAACAGAAACAACTAAGTGCCTGGACCAGTGCTTGTCACAATGTAGATGCTTCAGTAAATAAATATAAGTTAATCACAGCTTCTTGGATCCAGTCAAAAGCAAACATATATCAAATGATGCCTGTAACTAAAAAAACCAATAGAAAAAAGACCAGTTTGAAACAAAAGCTTCAGTATACGTGTGATTTTAAAATTTTATATGAATTATTTTTATTAGTCAAGAGAATCATAATGATTAATCGCAGAGCCTCAGAATCAGAAATACTTTGAGTCTAGCTGAGCCATCTACTGTCTGTAATAGTTTATCAGTCAAATCTCCAATTTTCTCAAATGAGAAAACAACATTATTTACCTCATTAATTGGTACGTAGACTGAATAAATATTATTTATTATTCTATTATTTTATTTTATGCTGTAATTTTATAAGCTTAGAAATAAATGATACAAAATTAGCTGCATGTGTTGTGGCATTCTAGTCTCAAAATTGGAGAAATTCTATGCTTAAAATGTGATTCATTTTTAAATCTTCAACAAACATAGACTAGAAAGGTCACTAAACTTGTCAGGATCAGATTCTTATTGATCTTCGGGTAGATCACATTTTATTATGTATATTTTTTAAGTGGTATTAGCTATATTTCTTAAAAATATATTATATGCCAGATGAGAGACTGAGTATTCTAATATGCATCCAGTTACTATTCCTCCAACAAACGTATGAGGTAGATACTACCAAACCCCCATTATCAGATAAAGAAAGGAAAGTTGGAAATAATTAAATAATTTGCTCAAGTTTATATAGCCTGCTTGGTGGCTGAGATCTAAGTCCAGAGTCTTTATTTTTAACCACTATCCTTATACTTCCAAAATAATTGGCATGTTTCTTAGCTTTATGCAATCAGACTGAAGCTATCTTACACACACTTCTGACCCAGACATATCAGAGCTTGTAGAAACTTACAGTTGATTTTTATAATTTTCCCTGTGTGAATGTTGTTGCAATTCTTTGTACATTACCATTCATATTAACAAAACCACTAGGGTTTCGTCTCAGCTCTGCTGTGCTATTATCCATTAAAAATTAATAACAAAAATTACCTCCTTAATTAATAGGCACAGGAGGAGTTCCTAACTCACTGCAGATTTTTGTACTGCTTATTCATCAAACTCAAAATAATTTAGCAACTACCTAATTAATTTCTAATTGATATCGTTGAGCCATTACTTCCCCATTTGTATTTGGACATATACCAAGAGATACTGCCCTAGGTGTTTTTAGATCTAACATCCAAAATAAATAACACACACAAAAAAAATTCCTTCACTCTATCGTACAAATGCCTTTACATTCTTTTTATCAAAGAATGCTAAATAAGTAAAATATTTTTTCAAATAAATAACTCATCTTCAAATTGTAAAGATCAAAGTTAATACACAGTAACAGCCTAGCCTTCCCTTTGCACATTAATGATTTGGGTTAATGAGTTCTAATGTATTTAAAACAGAAATTTATTCTTTCTCTGATTGCTATTTTAAATGTGTTGTGGTATTTTGGACATTTGACTAATATCCAGAGAAAAGATGTTTTCATGAATTTAAATGCATTGGCTTTAACACAAAGAAATGTACTTTTTGAATATTTAGTACTAGCAAATCATCACTTAAAATGCTTGACATAATTTAAATAATAAAATTTAGATCAGAAAGTACATTTAAAAATAATCTATAATAGTTATGATCCATTTAGAAATTAATGAGTATGAAAAATAACCAATGATAGGACAATGTCTTTAACGGGGAATTAAAACTGTCTAAAACTTCAAGAAGTAACCAATGTGCTGGGCTACTACTCTATTCTAGGCAACTATGAAAGGAACTTTGCATGCAAATATGTCATCCATTTAAGTAGGATGTATTTTGTGATGGATATAGTTATCGCTATTTTACAAAAGAGGAAACTGGGCTCAAAGACATAATTTGTCCAAGGCAATTGTGGCAGAGGCAGAATTCTAACTTGGGTGTGTCTGTTTCTAAAGTGCCTGCTCTCTTTTTAATATTAACTCATAGCTTATTTTGAATGGATTTTTAAGGCGCAATTTTCTCTTAGAGAGTTATCGTGAGGATTAGCTTGAGATGGCATAGGAAAAGAGCCTGGCTCAGAATTCAGTTTTCCTTTCCATCAACTTATTTTTAAATATTTCTTATTTTAAAATATTTAATTGACAAATAAAGATTGAATATAGTCAAGGTGTACAATGTGATGATTTAATATACATACATATTGTGCCATGATTACCACAATCAAATTAACACATCCATCACCACTCACGCTGTTCATCACATAACTAAAAGTTTGTATCCTCTGACCAACATCTCCTCGTTTCCCCAACCCACAGCCCCTGCAACTACTGTTCTGCTCCCATTAGCTTAGATCCCAGATACTAACTCCTAATGATTATGCAAAACCTACCTCTAGTAGTAACACAGAAGCCAAGGTAAGAATTGAAGAAACAGTATTCTAAAGAACATATTCCAAACAGGTAGCACCAATATGTGCTTTCTTTCCTTTTAACTCATTCAATGAATTACGTTGCACCACTCTCATATTATCTAGGTGCAAGTTTCTCATCAGCTTATGCCACTAGGAAGACAATCCTATGAATGAGTAGCCTAAATAGAAACATGACCATTTCTAGTTTATTGAGAAATGAATAGCTAAAGATTAAGCATCCCAAAACCAAAACCCAAATTCTTATTTAGCATAGCCATCATTCAAAATTTAACCAGCTTTTTAATAACATCCATTTGCAAAAAAATCATCTTAGTCAGTTGCCTAAGAATTACATTTACCAACAGTTCATTTTGGCAGATTCATCAGGAAATAACATTGCTTAACACCAGATATTCTATTGGACTTTATGGTAATTACCTAACATCTGAGTAAAATGCTTGACAACATTAACTATATTTTACATTAAGGTTATCTAAGGAATACGAACTATGGATTAGGAATAACATTTTATTTTTGGATTAAGCAAGATCCTTATAAAGCTCCAAGCTTTTGCTGCACTGATGTGGCACCACGCTTTTGTTGAGCTGGTGGCATGATACCACCAGCTTGTACTGAAGGGGGCTACTAAGGAAATTGTTACTGATATCAAATCACGTGTACCTTATGAAGATATGTGAGAAAATACCTTGTAGTTCTCAGTAACAAGAATTCCTTTATTTTAAAAAATGTGTTCACTGACTGAACGATCAATGCCATATATTTTTAATTGTGCAACTGATTAATTTCTTTCTTCACATATGTTAATAGGACACTCAGAATAACATTTTGAACTCACTGTCATAATACTGGTAAACATGTTGTGTGCTAACTTTACCCATGATGTCATCTTATTTTTCCTATCCTTATTTTATTGTTATACTATTTTCCTCAAATAATTATTATCTTGTGTTATGAACATTTTGCACGATGCTTAAGTGAATGGAAAAATATCCTAGATACATGTATGCAAAACTATATAAAGAAAAAATAAACAAAAATATATTACTGGCATTGATCCTATGACAGATAGCATAGTTCATAACAGATTTCACTGTGAAAAAAATTTTAAGGTCACTTATTTGAGTCTTAGAAATACCAAATGCTAGCAAATTTCATTAATACATATTTTTTCCAGAACAATGTTGAGGTATATCTAACAACCTCATTACCAACATCTCGCATGACTCAATTTGTGGCAAGAACACCACATCGACATGAATAAGAAAGCAAAGATAGATAAAAAGAGGGAAGAGTCACAAATATACTTTTTAGTTTATCAAGGGCTAAATCATAGTATCTCAATTTTTCTAATAAAAAAATCACTGTATTTGACCATATCTACTTTATAAATGATTAAATGGAGAAACTAAATATAATGATATTTTACAAGGAAAATAGAAATGTCTAATATTTTAAAAAATTGACACTCGTACATTTGAACCAAGATACATATTAACTATTTCACAAAGAATATTTTCTAGAAAAGAGATTTTAGCATTAGTTCCAAAAAATATAATAAAAGATATATTTTTAATCTAAAATGTTTTGAATCTAAACTCTTAGCTTTTATATTAGAATTTTAAAATGTAAAATTAGATAATGCCAAGATTAGAATAAATTGTTCAGAATACTGCTTTTATTTTTTTCTCCTCAAGGCTATTTTCCTTTTGGGGACTCACTTTGAATTCATATTCCTTTCTTTCACTGAAATTGTTCTTTCTGGCTTTTATAAAATATGATAATACCCACTTGCTGCACCACAAAACATATATTTTATCTATACTATTATTTGTATTACTTCTCCCTCAAGAAATGGATTTGGGATTTCATATATATACTCAAAGGATTTATGAAACTATTCTAATTATTCAGAATAATGGTCAAAAAACAAACATTTTAAATCAAACTGCAAATTTACCACTCACTTTTAGATGAAAATACAGATAGCAAAGAATGAAATTAAAACTATGTTAAAAGATGTCCAGAACTATTAAGACTACAATGATAGATATTTTTACCACAGTAAATATAGTCATAGGCACAAAATTCAACAACAACATGATAGAATTCATGGGTAAATACCTAAATGTCTACTTTTATCAGCACTTCTATGACACAGACCTTGAACCACACAGCTCAAATTGACTTTTTCTCTTTTGTTTGTACTGTTCTGACATTTGACTTGTCTGGTTGACGTGCCTTAGCTCTTATTGCTGACACTGCAAGTAGTACACAAACCAACAATGATTAAGAGTGCATGAATACTAATACATGTAAATTTATTATGCATTCTATTACCCTTTAAAATGTCTCTTTGCATATTAAATCACTCAATATGAGCAGTCTCTAATATATACATTTTTAACAAATGAATAGGAATTTTCTATTATATTACAATTAATCCATGACCCTTTCA
Organism: Avahi laniger; assembly: GCA_963575035.1. NCBI lineage: Eukaryota > Metazoa > Chordata > Mammalia > Primates > Indriidae > Avahi > Avahi laniger. The sequence goes on from CAUYSK010075631.1 coordinate 43,108, forward strand.
TCCCATGCATCTATGCCGAAATTTTATGATTTTCAGCAATTTGTCCAATTTGTTTCAACTATTGCCTCTTCCATACTTGTTCATTAAAGCAAATTCCAGGTACATTTTTTCAACCACATACATCTCTACAGAGTTTTCCTTAAAAAAAAAAACAAAACAAAATACCATTGCAACACCCAACAAAATAAACTATAATTCTGTAATAATTCAGTCAATCCTAAAATTCTTCTGATTAACTCAGAAACAACTTAATACAAAGACTTTGTAGATTTTTAAATAATTATACCAACAAGGATGCCAAATGCATTTGCTTCTTTTAACTTACAACTTTCACCAGTCCCCTTTTACCATGTCATTTAATCTGCTGAAGAAACCAGACCACTTTTCCTATAGAATTGTCCACATCCTGTATCTGGTTGCCAGCAATCTTGCATGCCATTTAATATTTTCTCTCTGCCCACTTACATTTCCCATAAAATCAAAGTTCAATCTACTTGAGTGGATTTTAGTACTTATAGGAAGGAGGTGGGAGGGAGGGCAGGGAGCAAGAACACTTCAGAGGTGGTGCTGTGTATTCCATTCAGCGTTGCATCAACAGGAACTATATACCTATTTCTTGCACTTTTAGTGATACTAGGAGATTGATCAGTGAGTTTAGGCATTCCCAGTCTATTCCGTCTTTGTAAAGTTCTCCATCAACAATATATTCTTACAATCATGCCACGGCAGATGTCGACACCCTCCTCATTCCTTTTATGACAGCTTAATACACCATTGTATATTCACTGTGTCCTATGGATGAATATTTGAAGTGTTTCCAATACTTTGCTATTACTAATATTTTGCAATGAATAGTTCTATGTGAGCATACATTACTTTGTATTTTGCCACTATCATAGGCTTAGATATCAAGAAGTTGGATTGTTGAATTTAAAGGTAAATCGTTTTCTAGATATCGACAATTTTACCTTCAAAGGGGTATACTTGTTCACATTCCTAGCATGTATAACTCTTTTAAGACAAATACACATGAACGACATAATTGTAGAAGCTATTTGTTTAAAAGTGAAGAAAACCCACATTTTTAAAAGAATATCTGTCAAATCAACTGCAGGAAAAATGTCCTAAGAAATTTTTATCCTAAATTGGTATTCAACCAAAAAACTTTTAAAAAGCAAGCTCTTGCTAGACATTAGACTAAAATAAAGTATAAGAAAATATAAATATCATTATTGCCTTCTTCTGACAATTGCTAATATGATATTATCTCAGCTATAAATACACTGCATAAACAAAAATTCATCATAAAGTGTTAAAGCTGAAAATAACTGTAGAGATTATATCTAACTTCTACAAATTAAAAATAAGAACACTAAGAACCATGAGGCTGATTTTCTTAAATTTATGCCATATGTCTAGTTGAATGCTATTTCTACTTGAAAATGACTGTGCTGAAAGCATTATTAAGAAAGGTTACCTTTGCTGTCAAATATCTAAATTTGAATGAACAAATAATTCCTATAATGTACTTCAAAAAGAGTTACTTTGGAATTGGAGACATGACATTTTACACTTTAATATAAATTTAAACTATTATAAATATACTGAGCTCCCTTATTAATTCATTAACACAAATTTATTTATCTCATACTATAACTCTACATGTGTGTGTTTATGTGGTTGCTATTGGTAATTATTAATTTTGAGGTCAACTTTATTGCATCAACATTAACCTATGTAGTTATTATTGAAGTGGCTAAGATTTGGAGCAGAAATCTAGATCCACAAAACTTCCATTTGGTTATATAAAAGAAATGAATAATGAGATTGTAATCATTGTTTTCTTCCACAAAAAAAGAAAATATTAACTTTTTTATTATTAAGTATTCAATTAGAATATTTCCTTCTTTAGAAAGATTCTTGTTTTATAGTTTTTTATTTTATAATTATCTTCCAACTGGATTTATATTTCCATAATGGACTTTAAAATTATTTAAGACACCAGAATTATGTATCCAGGGTACCTAGTATGTTCCTGGCACATAGACTATAAAAACTGAGGACTGAAAAGACTGCAGGCAGTCTCGGTATTCAGTTTATCAATGAAAGCTGATTGACTAAGATCAGAGTTGTATGATACTATGCATTTGTTTAACCCTTACCTGGAGGATGAAGATTCTGTTCCTCTAAAAATTCTAGATCAAGCATTAGATCATCTTCATCCAGTTCACAAGAACCCAAATTATTCAAAACATCCTGAAGGAAAAGCAAAACCAATAGTTAGCAAACAAAACACTGAAGAACTAAGGAAATATTTACATGCAGAAGCCATGAAGCAGAAAGAACTCAAGATCAGAAATGAAAAGTATCAATTGAATCCCAGAAATTATTTAATTTTTATGGGCTTTAAAATTATCAGTCCAATAAAAAATTCCAAGAAGTAATAGATTTGGTTTGGCATCATTGTAATACGTACACTTTTCTTCTTTAAATGTGGCTAAAAGAAGGAAACACTATCATTTTCGACATGAACGAATGTGGAGGACATTTTGCTAAGTGAAATAAGCCAGGCACAGAAAGACAAATACTGCATGGTCTCACTTACATGTGGAAATCTAAAAATGTTGAACCCATAGATGTGGAAATGGTGGTTTACCAGAGATGGTTACCAGAGGCTTAGGTTTGTGTGGAATGGGGAGATGTTGGTCAAAGGGTACACAGCTGAAGTTAGACAGGAGAAATAAATTACAGAGAGCTGTTGTACATTAGGGTGACTGTTGTTAATCATAATGTATTGTATACTTGAAAATTGCTAAAAGAGTAAAATGTTTTCAACACAAAAACATGGTAAGTATGTGAGGTGATAGACATGTTAATTAGTGGAATGATAACTAAGCAGAAATAATTTACCATTATTTATCTTACCCAATAAAATGGATGTGATTTAATTATTTCACAGTGCATGCATACATCAAAACATCACATTGCATATTATAAATCCACATATTTTTTATTTGTGAATTTAAAAATGTCATAGAATCATAAAAAGTAAACACACATTTATAAAAGGAAGAAATAAAAGTGATTAAAGCATTTAAGATATATTGATATGTTAGACTTAGTGTTTCAGTTATACATGGGGAAGAATTTGCTTATATGAAATTTAAACCAATATTTAAAGGTCATCAAAATTTTTATTTAATACATATTTAAAATTATTGGTATGTAAGATTAAATATTTTGAGAAGAGCAGATTGTTTAACTGTAAGGAAATGCTAACTATTAACTAAAATCATAAGATTAGTAAATTGTACATTAAACCAAACAAAAATATTACTAAGTATTCTCTAAGCAGTCATTTAAAAATCTTTTAGCAATACTAATTACTCATGTAATCTCCCAAATGACTTGATATCAAGAGCCATTAAGAATAAACTAAATAATTATTAGTGAAGTAATTAAAAATTAATTTTCTAAGCTCTAGGGATATATCAATGAACCTAACAGGCATGGTTCCTTTCCTCATAGGTCTTACAGGTAACTGTATTCTAGTGAAGAAATACCAATCTCTTTTATAAAAAAATAAAATAAGTATTATCATTTATAAATCAGTCTAATGTGTTTGGTTAGCGTGAATCAATTTTTCAGAGCCTGGTTCCTATTGGCTGGAATAATAAAATTGAATTTCCGAAGCTACAAAGTTGAGCAAAATATCTCTAATCACTCCATTAAGATGTAACCATTCCATAAAGCCTGTTCTAAAAGAACTCATTAGCCTCATTTATCTCTTTATTGCAAAATAGATAATAATTATGATCCTGCTGAAAATAAAGGAAGCTGAGACATGTCACTACACAAGGAAATACTGTTTTATAAAAGAAAGAATTCCCTCAAAAAAGATGAGTAAATTATCAAAATAGTCATTAATTGTGGCATTATTAAAAAATTATTAATTGTTTTTCTATGCTGTTATATTTTTGTTAAAGGACTATCCAAATAGGCTTAAATAAAAGGCAAGATCTGACACGCTGTGGGCATCAGTGGTTCTTTATGTACTAGTTAGCTGGCATGGTATAAACTGCTGTGATTATTACTTGGTCTAAAAGTGAGAAGTGAATTATTCAAATTAATAACACAATTACAGTCTAGTCTGCATTCTTCTTCTAGTCACCCTACATTACGATCAGGTGCTGCTGCAATATATGTTTCTTTCTCCATTTTTCTAACCATAGAAGTTTCTACAGATTGACTCAAAAGAAACACTATTTTTTTCATCAAAAAATGATGGCATAGTAAGTTATGGCAGAAGACCCTCAGTCAAATTTCCACGTTTGAGTCTAAAAATACATTCTGAGACTTGCCTTACAATTAATAATACCTGCATTTTTACTTGGGGAAATAAGATACAGTCAACTAACTTGGTAAGGATCTTTAAGTAAATATTACCCCAGAAAGATAAATTGCAAAGAATAAGAGGTGTACATGTGACAAGATCATCAAAGTGACATCATCAAAGAGAGGGCATGGAACAGACTGGGTACATACAGTTTGTTAAAAGTTGAGCTGTAACGCCTGTAATCCTAGCACTCTGGGAGGCCGAGGCGGGTGGATCGCTCAAGGTCAGGGGTTCGAGACCAGCCTGAGCAAGAGCGAGACCCCGTCTCTACTAAAAAATAGAAAGAAATGATCTGGACAACTAAAAATATGAATATAGAAAAAATTAGCCGGGCATGGTGGCACATGCCTGTAGTCCCAGCTACTCGGGAGGCTGAGGCAGAAGGATTGCTTGAGCTCAGGAGTTTGAGGTTGCTCTGAGCTAGGCTGATGCCACGGCACTCACTCTAGCCCGGGCAACAAAGCGAGACACTGTCTCGCAAAAAAAAAAAAGTTGAGCTGTACACACCTACATATGCAGTAAAGAAGAGAAAATAATATATATAATGTACATATTTTTAATAATGTGATTTCACTGCTATTGTTTGGAAAGAGCAATAATGTGGCAATATTTTATTATATAATTACTGCTCTGAGAATAGTTATTTGGTTGTGATTTCCAGGTTGGGTTAAGAAAGCATACTCCATCCTTAGGATAGAATTACCTTCAGCTTTCAGCACAGCAACCACAAAGTGTTTCCACTTGCTCTTTGCTAAGTATTGATTTACCTTATGGTTTGTACAGCTCAAAATATATTTTTAGTAAATATTTTCAAAAATGTGTCTTACTTTTATCAATCCTTACTCAGAAAGCTTCCCACTACAAGTCCAAAAACATACACTTTAAAGATATGAATGGAGATCTTACGTTATTCATCAAATATAAAATATTGTCATTGTAAATGTGTGCAAAGGAGAATATTAGTTTTGATTATTGTGCATTTTTTATTTAAATGTGAAAATATTTAGCAAAATAAGATTCTAAAAGCTATGTCCAGAGTTGCTAACTCTTTCTTTTATACTAATAAAAGGTAGATGATCCCATGAGTTATTCCAAGTAGCGCAATATTAAAATACCAAAACAATATTATAGCATAAAATATATTAATAGCAATATTATATGCTATAATATTTCACTGTTTATAAAAAGTTAACATTTATATGGATTCATGTAACATTTTATACCAATTTTAAACCAATATCAGAATTCATACAAAATTTAAAATTAAACTTTAAACATTTCCATTTTAATCTATGCACAGGAATAAATTAAACATTAAGTAATAAAAATAGAAAACTAGAGAGTATAAATTTCTTACCCAATTAGAAAACTTTAATAGTTCAAAATTAAAGTGTAATGATTGCTGTTCATCTAAAAATTTATGGTAACTTTCTTCTCATCATTTAAAATATTAGAGAAAAAACCAAAAGTGATGTCTTTCAGGATTCTGTTTTCATGACAAAGTAGAATCAAAGTTACAGACACCGTGTCCTTGACTTTAAACCTGACTGCATCAGTTTGTGTCACCGTTAATAAAGCAACACTTAAATATTCCTTATTAAATAGCCTTAATTCCAACAAAAGTAACATTTCTCCATAAAATTCCATGATTACAGTGAGGGTAATTGGTAGGTGATGAATATGAAAATGGGGAAAACAATAAGACAAGGAAAATATTTGGAACTCTAGTATTTGTAAAAAAATATTAGGGAAAGGTCATTATCTCTAACATTCATTCTTCTTTGTGTACTAGGGGAATTATATATTTCAGTTAGGAAGTGTACTTCATTATAGCCTAATGGGTATCTCTGTCACCCTTTTATCAACAAACATTCCAGTTCCTCATTTCTAATGTATAATTCTTTCTATACATTACCCTGAGATTACTCTCATTAAAGTATTCATTTATATATATTCCCTCTTTGCCTAATACACAAAGATGGCAATGGTATGTTCTGTAGAATACTAAAATACTAAATCCCTTAGCACTCAAAGCCCTGCAGTATGATCTCTATCTACCTCTCCAAAATAGACTCCTGCAAACTTTAACAAAACATATTGTTTTCTAAAAATTCCATTTACATACTCTTCATTGCACCTTTGCGGAGTGCCTCAAATGCTTAAGAGCAAATACAAGGTAATATATCTATACTTTATTGGAACCTCCCTGCGGCTTAGACGTCCCCATGGAACCACTTTGATTGGGCAGTTGGGAGTTCCATGACTTGTGTCTTCCTACACTGTGGGCTGTTCTAAGTCAATTTCCAGACTCTATGGTACCTACGCAGCTTGGCCCGTCGAAGGCTTCTTTTTTACAACACTACTTACAATAGGTGCTTTAAATATGCTGTATGATAATGATAGGAAAGTTAAAGAGCTTTTTTCTAAAAAAATGGCTTTTATGTGCAGTATGTGCTGGGCTTCATGGAATATAATATCACCAACTATACTATATTAAGTAGAATATATTTGCCCAGGGGTAAATATGGACTATTCACTTTACTTCCTACTAGAGGAGTCCTGAAAATATTTATGACTATCTCACTCTTTCTGCTGCATCTGAGCAGACAGTTTTTTGTGCTTTCAGAATCTTTAGTGTTGTATCACTGTAATATACAGAAAAATAATATCTCACTTAACTAATAATATTTCATTATCATGTTATTATGTGATAATTACATCTCATTTAATTATCTGGAAATAAGATGTCCTGTTGCCAAACTATTTCAATGAAGAACAATAGTTTTCTTCATCAATTTTTAAAAACTATTAGATGCTTTGATAAAAATATACTATCCAGAAAAAGTATTCTTGTGTAATACAGAGGAATACTTAAGGACTTTTAATTGCTAGTCCTACATTAGCTTAGTTGTCTTAGAATTTCTGAGTTATGCTTTTCTCCCCAAAGTTGTCATTTCAGCCTCACTGGAAATACTTATTTTTCACCATTATCGCTGGGTATAATTAAATAGTATGGGTCTCCTATCATTTTACTATTTCATTATATGCTGAATCAGAATTTGCCAAAGGGAACCTAATATGTAACCTTGTTACACCAGTCACCATAATGTTAATCATAAAGCAAAATCATTACCTTCTTGGTAAAGACAGCTGCTGTACTAAAAAAAAAAGGATATTTTTAGGTATGGCATGGATACTTTTCCTGTAACAAAGACACATATTTTATTCTAGGTTTAGAATACTATGAGATTGATGGAACTTTTTACGGATTTATAAGTTAATCGTTATCATAATATTTTTAAAATAGGAATCAAATATACTCAAATGATACTTACATTAATTTTATGTCAAGTAACACAGTATATAGTGGGAAACCCAAAATAGTGAGACTGATAAACCTGCTTTCTAACCTTGACCAGCCACCAAACCAGCTCTGTTAACTGAAGCAAATCATAAACTCCCCGATGCTCTTCCATGGAATGAAATATCGTAATATGTATTCTCTGCAACCCATTCAAGTCAGAAATGCTGAAATTCATAAGACAACTAAGAGCTTCTTTCCCATGATGATATACTAGCCAGAGCCAGCCAAACCACAAAGTCTGAGAGCACAGTTTCCAAGATTTCCCTTGCTTCTGAAACCAACAGCAAGTTAGAGGGTTCACACAACCACCCTCCAATACATTAATTCACTAGAGGACTCACAGAACTCACTGAAAGCTATTATACTCATAGTTATGGCTTATTATGGGGAAAGGGTACAGGTCAGAAATCAACCAAAGGAAGAGATGCATAGGGTAGAGTCTGGGAGAATTCAAACGTAAAGCTTCTGTTGTGCTCGGAATGCATTACCCTCCTGGCATTGATGTATGACGATACACATGGAGCAATGCCAAAAAGGGAAGCTTGCCAAAGCTTTAGGGTCCAGAGTTTTTCTTGGGGCTTCCTTACACAAATGTGATTAATTGCCTCTGTGGTTAATCTCGGCCTCCAGGTTGACTGATAGAGCTCGACCCACAACCTCCATCCTAAATCAGATGGTTGGTCTTTCTGACTTGGCCAGCCCGTACTCTAAGACTGCCATGTGTGGCAAGCCACCCTAAGATCCACTGTGGGGAGGCTCCATTCTAAACAAAGATACTCCTGTCAGGTATGATGTAGATCATCGTCCAGGAGAGGAGGGCAAAAGACAGACCTCTTTTGGAGAAATGGCAAATTCTTCACTACACATACACTATGCTTCCATAGACTCTGCATAGCTTTTATCTAATTTAATTTTAAATTATTTAAGCCTAAATACAAAAGAGAAATGAGTCATTTTCTACTTTGTTAGATTCCAGAGCCATATCTGCAAGTAGGAAGTATCAGTGTTTAATTTTTTTAAATCAATATTTATTTTTAAACAGTAACAATAATATATAAACAAATAATCTACTAAGGTAACATAATGTTAAAATAACCAAAATGTTATGTATATTGTCCAGGTTATAGCTTTATTGTGTATTTTCTATATCTTTTTCCCCAATTTTCCACATTGAATGCATAATTCTGGTAATAAAAATTAATTTATTCTCTTATTCAACAGTATTTATTGAATGCTTACCAAATGCCAATTTCTCTAAGTTCTGAACAATGGACAATAGAAAAAGGTTTCCTAGTCCAGACAATCAACAAATATACAAACAAATAAATAAGGCAATTTTAGCTACTGATAAATGCTATCTTTTATTTAAAAGATTAATATAATACTAGTTGCAGGAGGCAGCTACTTTACATTAGATGGGTGGGGAAAGTCCTTCTAAAGGTGTCTTTTGGGCTAAGAATGATAAAAAGCAGGCATTTGAAAATCAGAAGGAAAAACATTCCCAACAGAGAAAACAGCAGCTGCAAATCATCTAAAGTAGCTGTGAGCTTGGTCCCTTATTGGGGCGGGGAGAAGACTGGAATGGTTGGAGCACAGAGGAGAGGCAGAGTGATACAAAGGGAGGTTAGAGAGGAATGCAAGGTCCAGGTCAGATGCCACCTTTCAGGCTGGTAAAGTGTTTAGAAATCACTGGAATGTGACATGTTCAGGTATTCATTTTAGGAAAATTACCCTGCCTGCTCTGTCAAAAGTGCTTTATAAGAAAAATATTTTCTCAATGGATCCTACAGCCAGAAAGGCATATATTGTTTTATGGATGAAAAACTCGAAAGTTAGAAAAATGAAATAGCTTGGCTAAGCCCATAACACAAGAAAGTGGGCAGAACCAAGATTTAAACAAGATTTTGCCTGAAACATAAAACTTTCCCCACTAAGC
>CAUYSK010075632.1:0-38135 GCA_963575035.1 Avahi laniger
ACACCCTACACAGGCAAGCAACGTGGCAGAGCTCTGTTACTGAAATAATATGTGTTTGCCATTTCTTCAGCAGAGGGGCCAAGTGTAGGAAGGGAGCAGGTGGAAAAGGATGACCACTGGTGGCAACAGTCTCCTCTGGCCCTCGACTTGCGTGTCCTATTGAACCAAGCCCTGCGCGCATCCATGAGCCACTTGCTTACGGGGCTGTGCACAGTTTTAGGAGCCTCAAGCTTTGACCCCATCCACCTACAGACAGCACATTTCTGGGGTAAACATTGCTGTCTCATCTCATTCCATTCCGGATGACATTTATGTAGCCCTTCTTGATGGATGTTCTCCACACTGTCTGGTTGTCCCTGTCTTTGGTCTTGCTCTGACTGCAAAGATCGATTTTGCATACTTAGACATTTTACTTTACTTACTCAAGTGGAGGCATTTTCCTTAAGTAGCCTTGGGGACCTTGAAACAGCTGCTGCATCCACCCACTTGTAGGGCTGACCACCTTTGGGTGATTTGCCACTGGGCTTAGGGTCAAATCCCAAATCAGTCTTAACATGGCCCGCAAGGCCCCGTGTGGCCTCACCAATACCAATTCTCGAGCTTCCTCTGGAGCTCTTCTGACTCCCACTTTGTTTTCTATTCCTGCTTCCAGCTCTTTTCCCTCACCCAGCCTTTCCCTGACCCTGACATCACCCAGGCTGGCCTCTGCCCAGCACACGTCCTGCCTCCCTTCACGAAGCTGCCTCCCACTCACTCTCCAGAGATCACCTCAAGTGTCACTTCCATGGGGGATCTGCCCTGGTGGCGCTGCCCTCCTCATTTGGTTAGCTTCCCTCCTTCCAGCCTGGTACAGATTGAACTGTATTAAATTGCTGGCGTTTTATCACTGTTGACCTACAAAACCATCATTGCATATGGTTCTCACAGCTCCCTATACATTAGGGCCCTCATCACAATTGTTATCAAGTAATTACTTGAGCATTTTTTGCTGTATGATTCCCACGGCACTATAAGCCCCGTGACAGTAGACAACATGACTATCCTATCTATTGCTATTTAGCACATACTAAACGCCACCCAATAAATACTTGTCGAACTTCATTTATTCAACAGCACAGGTATACTTTTTTCAGAGACAGGGTCTCACTCTATCATTCAGGCTGCAGTGCAGTGGCGTGATCATAGCTCACTGTAGCCTTGAACTCCTGGCCTCAAGTGACCCTCCTGCTTCAGCCTCCCAAAGTGCTGGGATTACAGACATGAGCCATGGTGCTTGGCCCAGATACACTTTTTACATTTTCTACATTCATGTTGTACACAGAATATGCAGTGTCATAGAGAAAACGGCTATTTAGCAAAGTAGTTTTTAGGCATTTTATTTTTTTAAAGGCTTTGGGCTTAAAATGCCATTATCAAATTACTATTATTATGCTATTTGTAGAACCTTGGCCCTGATGTTCTTTTTTTTGGTTATGCTACTACATTGTGCCTGTGACATGCATTCTGGATATACCATGAGGCTGCTAAGACAACCATCATCTTTTAAGTTTCATTTTCTCCTAAGATAAATCTCATACGATGATTCTCTGCTAAAGAAGAGTGGATCTTTCCACAATCTTATGCCAAGTAAATGCTCTCAGATTACACAGCAAAGGGTTTTGCAGAATACTTGAAAAGAGGCAGTTCATAAAGCAGCAGTCATACAGATGCCGTGGAAGATCTAGTGAAAAAATCAGAAAAGATTGCCGCACAAGCGTAACTCCTTTCAAGACAGCAAAAGCACTTCATGCGTGAACAGACGTTCGCGAGGGCGTTGGGAGCCTGAAGCCCTGCTTTGCAGACAAGGAAGGAAAGGCAGGTCTCTGATCACAGCAGAGGGCCCTCATTAGACCAATCAAGGATGGCGCGTGCCCCGCGCAAGGCCCCACGCACGGAGGGTGCGCAATGAACTCTGCTCACACTGCTGATGTTTCAGTCCATTAGTCTGAGCGAGTCTTGGTCGTTTGTATTCCTCTTGGCGCCTCATAAACATATGCCGCATAGTCTAAATCGTCAAACTTTTTCCATATGGTAATAATGTCTTCTCAAAATCTCATTACGAGCTGAAACGTGATGCCTGGTTAACAGCAACTGACATGATTATCCACCTCAGTAACTAGCCGCTGGGGCCTCACTTGCTACATCTGTCCAGTGGGAAGAACAGTAGATGCTCCACCCTCCTTACTGTGTTGCTGTATCTGTTGAAATAATGGCTGCGTATGCGCACTGAGATGCATCTGTCAGTGCACAACTACAAGGGCTTCTTATAACTCATCTCCTGGGGAATTTCCTTCAGCCCTGAAGGGATTTGCTTATGGGCATATGGGCATAAAAATACTGGTGTGATTTCTTTAATGGGAGCACAATGCTCCAAGTAACTGATTCCAGAGTCTTTTCATAGATGAATGGGTTTTACGATAAATAAACTCTCCCGCAGTGTTAACTTAGCTTTCCAGCTAGTCAAATAGGCCTTTGTGGAACAAGAGTAGCAAATAGCATTTTAGCAAGCGATAAATAAGGGTCTCTTTCTCTCTCTCTTTCTCTTTCTCTCACCTCTTTGAAAGGCTATTTCTGTTTTTTTTTTTAAAAAAAAAAAAAACAATTTTCCCATTAAAAACAACTAATGGGTCCTTCAAAATAATCCAAAAATGTAGAATGTAAATATATAAAAAAGATAAAGATTTACCTGTAACGGAAAACAGAGGCTGGATGTGGTGGCTCATGCTTATAATCCTGACACTTTGGGAGGCTGAGAAGGGAGGATTGCTTGAGGCCATAAGTTCAAGACCAGCCTGAGCAACACAGTGAGAACCCATCTCTTAAAAAAACAAAAATTAAATAAAAGAAAATAGATCATTTATTGCCAGGGGCTGGGAACAGGGGAAAGGGGTTGTCTACAAAGGGGGATGAGGAAATATAAGGGCTTATGGAACTTCTCTATATTTTAATTTTGAAAGTTAGATGACTGTACACTTTTGTGAATCTTGCAGAACTGCACACTAAAAAGGGTAAATTTTATTGTAAACATTTTTTTTTAATGAAACAAAAAAAAGGCAGCTACAGTTTTACCAACTAATTTCAAGTATTGTTAATATTAACACTTTGGCATACTTCTAACTAGTCCTTTTCTGTTGGTGTTTTAAAATGTAATGATCATATGATGCACACATGCATGTGTGCATATATATATCCATAGATGGATGGATAAATAGAATCAACTTTAGTCAACATATTAATAGTGAATTTATGTAACTAGTACAAAATCCAAGGGTACAAGAAAGTACACTATAAAAAGTCACCTTCTCACCCCTTTCCTTGGGCGCCTAGTTCCCTTCCAGCCTTTACATATCTTTCCTAAGACAGTCTGTGCATGTGCAAGATACAATACACATATCCCTATTTTCTAATAATAACAATAAGACACCAAATTTGTACTCCTGTATCCTGCTTTTTTTCTTTACTTAACAAAACATCTTGGAGATTGTTCCAAATCATGCATATATAAATGGCCTTATTACTGTAGTTTTAATAGCTGCATCGTATTTCTATGTTTGAGCGTGCTGTAATTTATGATATTATATTCAGAATATCTGGATCGTTTTCAGTCTTCTGTTATTACAAATACTGCAATGAATATCCTTGTACTGTGACAGGTTTTTTTTTTTTTAATGGGGGCTAGTGTAACTATGGAAGAAATTCTCCAAGTTGGAATTGTGAGGTGTAAGTCTGCATTTTAAATTTTGATAGATAAGACTCAATTGCCTTTTTAAAGTTGTAGTAATTTTTATTCCTAGTGATATGTGAAAGTACCTATTTCTGTATCTCGTTATCAAATGGCACATTAGAGCCATATCAATCAGAATTTCTTATGTTGTGACTAATTTTAGCTTTTATTTATATACTTAAGAGCCAAATGTATTTCCTTTACTTCAAACTGCCTGTTCATATCCTTGCTTTGTTTTCTATTTGATAACCTTTTTCTTATTGATTAGAAGGAGGTTTTTATAGATTAGGAAAAACTGGACCTAATCTGATAAGTTAGCTCTGATAAGTTACATATATTTCCTTTTGTGTGCCACTTGACTCTTGTCTTTATTTGGCTGTATTTTTGACCTACATTATTTATTTAATATTTATATAGTTAGATTTCTCCCTCCTTTCATATATGGCCTCTCCCAATCCAATATTATATAGGAAAAAAACCTTCAAAATGAAGAATTCCTTCCTGTACTTTTATGGGTTCTTGTTTTCTTTTTATTCTTATATTTGACCCATCTGGAATTATTTTGGTATAAGAGTGAGGTAGATTTTCAACTTTTATTTGACTAGATCATAAGTCAGCACATTTTTTTTCTGCAAATGTTTCAATAGTAAATATTTTAGGCTTTATGGATAGTACAATCTCAGGGCAGCTACTTAATTCTACTTTCGTGAAAAAACAGCCACAGACAACAAAAAAACAACTGGACATGTCTGTGCTCCAGTAAAGCTTGTGTATAAAAACAGGCAGTGGCAGAATTTGGCCCACAGTCTCTAGTTTGCTGACCCCTGGTGCAGAAGGCTCCCTAATTATTTCAATAACATTTAGTGAATGAACCATTTTTTCCCTACTGATATGCCATAGCTCCTTTATCATATGCTATGTTATTTTTTATAGATAGGTCTTGTACAAAACTCTCCATTTGATTTCATCGTTTCTGCGTTCATAAGCTGGGTACCACACTGTTTTAGTTATTGTAACTTTATATATATTTTTAACATTTAATGAGTCCAGTTACTCCTCAAAATCTTTATTTTTCAGAATTTTGTGTGGGCACACCTGACTATTTCTAACTATTTAATAGATTAGAATATCAGAATACACGTATGGGCCTATGAGCTTTTTGTTTTAATGACATCCTTTATCTTGAAATTTATCATTTCTTTGTGTTGGGAACATTTCAGATCTTCTCTTCTAGCTAGTTTGAAGTTCACAATATATCATTGCTAATTATTGTCTTTCTGCTGTGCCCTCGAGCACTAGAACTTATTCCTTTCACATAACACATTAATCAACCTCTCTTCATCAGCCTCCTCTGTACCCACCCCAGCCTCTGCTAACTATCATTTTACTTTCTACTCCATGAGATCAATTTTTTAGCCCCTATTTGTGAATGAGAACATGTGGTATTTTTCTCTCTGTGCCTGGTTTGTTTCTTTTAACATAATGATCTCCAGTTCTACCCATGTTGCTGCAAATAACAGGATTTCATTCTTTTTCTGGCTAAGTAGTATTCCGTTATGTATATATACCACATTTTCTTTATCCATTCTTCTGTCGATAGACATTTAGGTTGCTTCCCTATTGTATCTTGGATATCGTGAATAGTGCTACAATAAACATGTGAGTGCAGATATCCCCACGATATGCTTATTTCCTTTCCTTTGGATAAATACCCAGTAATGGCATTTCTGGATTGGATGGTACTTCTGTTTTTAGTTTTTTGAGGAAACTTCATGCTGTTTTTCATAATGGCTGAACTAATTTACATTCCCATCAATAGTGTATAAGTAAAACCCAAACCCAAACCAAAGCCTGAAGAAGTAAGTAGTGATGAGGACATGACCTTCATTTCCCCTCAAACTCTTAATAGTGCACTTTTTAAGGACAAAAGGCTTGATCAATTTCCCTCTGGCTACCCTCACATCCTTTGCCAGCATTTGTTATTTTTTTGTCTTTTTTGACAACAGCCATTCCAACTGAGGTAAAATGATATCTCCTTGTGCTTTTGATTTGTATTTCCTTGATGATTAGTGATGTTGAACATTTTTTCATCTATATTGGCCATTTATGTGTCTTTTGAGAAATGTCTACTCAGTTCCTTTGTCGATTTTTTAATGGGATTATTTGTTTTTTTGATGTTGAGTTGTTTGAGTTCCTTATATATTCTGAATATTAACCCCTTGTCAGATGAATAGTTTGTTAGTATTTTCTTCCATTCTACAGGCTGTGTCTTCACTTTGTTGACTACTTCCTTTGCTATGCAGAAGCTTTTTAGTTTAATATGGTCCCATTTATCTATTTTTGTTTTTGTTGCCTATGCTTTTGAGGTCTTAGCCCAGACCAGTGTCCGGAGCATTTTCTCTATATTTTATTCTAGTAGTTTCATAGTTTCAGGTCTGAGATTTAAGTCTGTAATCCATTTTAATTCAATTTTTATGTATGGTAGGAGATAGGGACCTAGTTTCATTCTTCTGCATATGGATATCCAGTTTTCTCAGCACCGTTTATCAAAGAAGGTGTTCTTTCCCCAATGTATGTTCTTGGTACCTTTGTTGAAAATCAGTTGGCTGCAAATATGTGGATTTATTTCTGGACTCTCTATTCTGTTCTATTGGTCTATGTGTCTGTTTTATACCAGTACCATGCTGTTTTAGTTACTATAGCTTTGTAGTATGTTTTGAAGTCAGGTAGTATGATGCCGCCAGCTTTGTTCTTTTTGCTCAGGATTACTTTGGCTGTTTAAGATCTTTTGTGGTTCCACATGAATTTTAGGATTGCTTTTCTATTTCTGTGAAGAATATCATTGATATTTTGATAGATGTCGCATTAGATTTGTAGACTGCTTTTGGTAGTATCATCATTTTCCCAATATTAACTCTTCAAATCCATGAACATGGGATGTCTTTTTTTTCCCCCTTTCCAATTTCTTTTATCAGTGTCTTGCAGTTTTCCTTGTAGAGATCTTTCAACTCCTTGGTTAAATTTATTCCTAGGAATTTTTTGTAGCTATTATAAATGGAATTGCTTGATTTATTTCTTTTTCTGCTAGTTCACTGTTGGTGTATAGAAATGCTACTGATTGCCATATGTTGATTTTGTATCCTGCAACTTTACTGAATTCATTTATCAGTTCTAAGTTTTTTGGTGGAACTTTTAAGGTTTTCTACATATAAGATTCTGTCATCTGCAAACAGGGAGAAAGTATTTACTTTTTAAACGAAAATTCCCCTCACCACTCCCTCACAGGGGCTATACTTAACCTAAAAGCCTATCCCTGGTGGAAGAATTTCAGACTATAGGAAATCTGAGTAAGCAAGCTATTTTTAGACCAAGAGGCCTTCTGGGCACTTTCCTGGGATCACACAAATCTCTATCCCTGCCTCCCAGGTTTGCCCCTCAGTCTCCCCTTGCATCCTTCAGTGGCCAAATTTCAGAAGCAGTTCATTTTTCCCTAGAGACCAGCAATCACTATATAAAATGAGAGACAGATATCACATCAGAAAACCTGCACATCTGAACGAGACTTTTGTTAAGAAGGCCTTTGGGCACCTTTGGGGAAAAGGGATCCACCATAGATTTAATCTCATGGTTTATTCAAAGGGACCCACACTGCAGTGATGTTCTAGACAAGATCTGCAAGTTCATTAATGAATGAACCTGGAATTGCACATTGCTTTGGCTCTAGAGAAAACATATGATTACAGCATGCATGGTGGAAAATGCTATAATTAAAAATGCAAAACAGGGTTCATTACATACCCATTTTCAGTACTTGGAACTTTCTGAAATAGTCTCCTTTTCAGAAACAATATTTGTAGGTAATGAGCTTCAGGGGTTTTCCTCCATCCATGGAATAAAAAGATTTAAAACAGTAGGGTTGGGGCAGAAGAGAGAGCGCCTAAATCTTTTTTTTTTTTTTTTTTGAGACAGAGTCTCACTCTGTTGCCCCAGTAGAGTCAGTGGTATCATCGTAGCTCACTGCAACCTCAAATTCCTAGGTTCAAGCAATCCTCCTGCCTCAGCCTCCTGAGTAGCTGGGACTATAGGTGAGCACCACAATAACCAGCTAATTCTTCTATTAATATTTTTAGTAGAGACAGGGTCTTGCTCTTGCTCAGGGTGGTCGAGGGCTTCCAAATCTTTATAATGAAAAAGAAAAATGAGGCCTTCTTGTACAATGAAAAAGTGAAAGAAGGATGGCCACATCGCTCAGAATTGGGGCCTCCTGAAGAGCTGGATCTGAAGGGTTAGGACAGAGTGCTGGTTTGCATTCAGAAGGTGGCACTTGGAAGTTATATCATAGCTCTGAATGACAGCATCTCAACAGTACATCGTTGTCACATAGATTGTATCCTCTTATATTATTTAATAGGTTCACAGCGGTTTCTTCTGAGCCATTGAAAAATAAATAAAATAACTGTGATCACAACAAAGACAAAAACACCATCATAAATGTATAGCGTAACTTTCCTGCCAACATCACCGAGCAAATTGCCTGGATGCACCTGACATCTCTGAGTTAGAGCAGGTAGAGGAAATGGTCCTGATTTTCCAGGTGGGGAAAGGCAGGTAATGAGGCACAGAGAGGTTAGGCGAGCTGCCCAGGGAGAAGTAGGTCAGCAGCCAAATCAGGACAAAACTAGCACTTCCGATTCCTTATTCAGTGCTTATTCTCCTCAGACTGCACCGTCTCAGAAATGTCAGACACATTATGCGAGAATATCGGCAGTCTGTGCCGAGGCAGAAAAGACTTGATTTCCAGTTAATAAAATTATCAGTATATACACAGCACAAAAATGCCTTCTCTAGCCAAGTGCACACCCTGGGAGCTCAGGCACCTCCAAGCAGCCCGCTCCTTTAAATACCAGTAAATAGTGACGCTGGGAGATGCTGCTCCTCCTGCATTCCTCCCCCTCCCTTCAGGACACTTGATTAATTATGAGCTTGGAGGAACATCCACATGTGCAGAGTGTAAGAAATAGTGGCAGGGAT
Source organism: Avahi laniger (assembly GCA_963575035.1). Classification (NCBI taxonomy): domain Eukaryota; kingdom Metazoa; phylum Chordata; class Mammalia; order Primates; family Indriidae; genus Avahi; species Avahi laniger. The sequence goes on from CAUYSK010075632.1 coordinate 8,795, forward strand.
CCTGGAAGCACCTACCTGACCAGCCACTTTTTTTCCCTTTTCTTGATCCTAAAAATATAAAAGTCAGGGGGGTGTGAGATAGGAAGAAAATTTCTCATCTTAGCTGCAAATGCATGCTAGCAGGAAATAAGACTGCAAATTCCAACAAAGCTAGACTAGGAACACCTCACTCTAAATATCCAAGCCTCGTGGCCCCCCTCAGGAAGGCATTCTAAAGGACACTTGGATTTGGGCCATATGTGTGCAAATTACAAACATGCATGTACACGCATAGTGCAGATTATAATTTTCTGTGACTTTTTATGAAGACGTTTTTTACATCAAACAACTAGGAGAAGATGATTTCATGAAATCATAGACTTCCTTGACCCAGGAGGAAATTTCAGAAGGTCATCAGTCAGCTTGGAGAAGCACCTTATCGGACCTCCAAAGAGATGTGCTAGAGCCCTCCTCAGTCACCTGCAGGAGAGCTTAACAACTTCATCACTAGAAAGTTCTTCCTTGCAAGGAGAACTTCAACCTGTTAAGCGGAAGCTTAAACCAGCTCCCTCTATTCTGTCATTATCAGAAGCACATTTGCTTTCTTTTGGCAAATTCCAATTTTTCTTTTTAGTACTGGTAGTAACAAAGAACCACTTAGGTTCAGCATAAAGACTCATGTGAAAATAAATAAAAATCATGAATAAGAATTTTTTACTACCATCAAAACTTGTGTTTCTAGCTAAAGTTGCTAGCAATAGTGTAAGTTACCTGGCCTGTACCTGAGTTGACTGAGAAAGTTTGTTTATTTCTGCCTGAAATGATCGGTTCTAACTAGAACTAGAACACTAACAGTAGTCACAAGAGTTTTGGGCATTCTATCCCAGCACGAATTAGCATTTCTGGTATACACTTGGATAAAACTGGAGATCCTAAAATTGAAGATCAATTAACATTTTGCTAAGGCCACTAAAACATTTGGTGTGTCCCCCAGTGGCTTCATGTACTCGTCATAAGGATTTCAAGATCTTGGTTTTTGATCCTAACATAACTACTAGTTTGCTGTGCAACCCTGAAAAAATCACTTAACCTCTCTGAACTTAGCTCTTTTTCCCTTGTGAAGTGAGGGCAACAGAATAGATAATCTCAAAGGGGACTAAGATATCTAAGAATCTAATAATGTTGTGATGATGATGAATTGAAATAAAGCTATGAACTGCTTAGCTCAAAACTGGCACACAATAAGCATTCGATGAATGTTCACTGTCATTATCAGTTAGTGATATGCACAGTCTGGGCTCACCAACCTGAAATAGAACTTTCAGTCCTATTCCATTGCCTCGTAAGGATGTCATCCCTGAGCACCAAGATCAAGCAATAGGCAAACTAGTTATAGAAAACTGTATCTATATCCGTAAGTGAGTCCTTGAAACTTTAGAATCATAGGAGTGACATAAAATAAAGCACAAAGAGACCACCTGAAGTCATTAATTCAGTTTTTTTGTGGTTGTGCAACAATACTCCAAATCCTACATCTTTACTACTTGATTGCTAAGTGTCGATCTATCAAAGATGTACCCTGCGTCCTGCCTAAATACTACCTTATGTGGTTTATGTCCTCCAATCTCCTTCCAGTTTGCTTAAAGACTGCATGTCCCAGACTCCCCTGCAGTTGGGTTGGGGCCACGTGACTGAGTTCTGGCCATCAGAGTTTTAGTGATGGTGATACATCCACTTTCAGATCTAATCCTTAAGAGCATTCCTGAGATACTCCATCCCTTTTTCTGTTTGGTTGCAACTGTGGAGGCCACATGTGGAAATGACAAAGTGATAAATGGGAATGGATATGTATAAAGTACCTCTACATTACAACCTCTTTCTTGGTCATGAAATCAGTTTACTGATCTGCAATCACCACATTCAATGAAAAAACAGAATAGAATAGAAAATATCAGGGGGCATTCTTAAAATATAGGTGAAAACTGTTTCATGAGATGTTTGTTTCAGTTTTTTAAGCACATTTATGTACTTGGGTGTGCCAGGTCATGATGTAAACTGCATGTCTTACTAGAGTTCATGGTCAAAAAAGTTGAGAGTCTCACGGCAATCTTCCACGGTGAGTATCATCTCCATTTCACACATAAGGGCACCCATCAGAAAGTTCTCAATGATTTTTCAAAGTCACACAGTTACTAAGTGGTAGCACTGGCCTCTGGGCTGAGGCTGGTGTGACTCCAAGCCTGCATGTCAGTCTTCATCACAGCTGGTGCAGCTGCAGCCATGGGCCACAGCCGCATCAGCCTGCCTCCTCCTGGAGCTTCTGAACACGCGGCCTCCACCATTACCTGGCCCTTCGTGCATTTTAGGAGCCGGGTGTGAGCACTTCAATGGCTTCTATTTGAGAATGCTTTGAACAGGTAGCATTAGAAAGATCGTACAAATTTGTCAGCCTATCTGTAAGACAAATCAGTTTACATTTGATTTCTCCCAAGTGATACCTGGAATACCAGGGAAGAAAAACCCAGAGAGAAAGGTTAACTGATGCCAGGCCAACAATGGTAAAAGAGAGGTCAGATGGGAACCAAATAAACAGAATCCATTCTTATAAGGCAGATGAGGAAAAACAGAAAAACATGAACTCTAACGAGTCCTATCCATCCCACCTATTCCCACTGATTCCTTAAGTGCATCCGTGGACAGTTCTAAACTAAGATCTGGACACTGCATATCTTGAAAATCAGTTTTAATTATTCCTCGGAGCTTTGCCCCTTTAAATTTCAATCCATGCGTTTACCAACTTGGCTCCTAAGAAGCTCAGACCTCGATTCTTTGGAGAACGTGAACATGCTGCTGCCCGACTCGGAAGCTGGAAGCAGCACCCTTAGTCTGATTCCTGGACATAAGGCAAGGTGCCACGGCCATGCCACTAGAGAAGTACAAGGGCCATTTCTACAGGTGTGCAGATAACCGAAGCTCTAAAGAAGACCTACAACTTCAGGTTTCATTTGGCATGGACCAGAAAGCCTGGTACGGTCAAGTTCATCTCCAACCCCTAATACAGGGACAGAATTCATGAAAAGCTCAAGGAGGATATTCAAGCGTTGCTGGCAGCCTCCCAGGGAGCAGCGTTATGCTCAGTAGGTGGTGCAGTGCAAGATCTCTAGCCTTTTGGCCGGCAGAGGAGCTTCCTCCATCCAGCCAACCAGGCCTAATGCCGACCAGGCCAGACAATGTAACACAATGAACGAGATTCTAAGAACATTTCTCACCCACTTTAACCCGGGTCTGCTCTATCCCAGCACGGCCTCACCAGGATGGCTGCCAAGGACAAACCTTTTTGCTTCCCTTGAGGTCTCCTGAAGAGGGCCACCGTTATAAAAGCTTAGTGAGATTGGCATTGCAACCCCCACAGCCTGAGCCCAACACAGCAGCATACACGGACTCATCCAGCTTCCTGGCCCCTTTCCAGCGGACAGAGGCATCCTGGAGGCAGGACCTCTTCCATTAAACACTTCCAGCTCAAACATTCCATCAGAAGCGAGTAGGCCCCATCTGGGCTCACATGCCCTGGCACAGCCTCGCCCACACCCCTCCCCGCCCACTCCTAAGATATGACAGTCTGATGTTCCTGCCCTTCAGCCCTGTCTCTTTGGGAAGGGAAGACGTTACTCACTAACCTAACGAATGTATTTAAAAATTGCAGCTGACTGCCATAGTAAATTCACGTCATGTTTTTTATGATAGATAATATTTCAGAGACACAGTCCTGAATGAAACCAAGGGAAAAAAAATCTTTTTAGAAAAACAATTTCTGTTCGAAAACTCAGCTGCCCAGCTTTCAGCTGTTACTTCCATAGAGAAAACACGTTCCAAATTCCAGCAGACAAGCGACAAAGCCAGATAGGGAATGGTGCGTAGAAGGACTTTGTGTGTAACTTACACCTAATGTGGGAAACCCCAGTCATGGTACCACACCTTTAAATCTCATTAAGCCTCTTCTAGGTATCAAAGGTGGGCCCTTCGTGCCATTTCCTGAGTCCTGTCAAGTATGGTTACAGGAAATTGACAAAAGAGCTTCCATTAGCCCAGCCAAAATTCACATGGCCCTATTATTAAGATGCTGCCAAGTTTGATCACCCTCTTAATCTATCAAGACTCCAAAAGGATAATCTTTTAAAAGCCTCCCCCATTCCCACCCTTCCAACTCCCAAGTCTTTTTCTTTGTGGCTTAAATCAAGGTAAGTTGATTTTGCACAAAGTTTGGAGGAGAGACATGCTGGTAGCTGATGGCCAACAAACACAAGACTTTTCTACCTGGAAACTGTTCCCTTTGATGCAAGACTGAATGTCACCACTTTGTAAACAAAGAAGATGATTAAAAAATGCTGCCTTCCTTCTTTTTTTTTTTTTAACCAAGACTCCTCTCACAGTACCTGGCACTCTCAAAAAACCCCATTAGGCACACCAGAAGAATACTCAAAGGGATTACATGCTCTTTGCTGGTTTTGTTTTATAAGCCAGGGGCCATTGAAAGAAAATAGAGCCTCCCATCCAGGTGTCCCTGCTTGGCAAAATAATGGACGCAGATTGATGTGATCTGGAGGTAAAGGACATTAACATCCTCAGGCCCCCGGCAGGCACACTGCCAGGCTGGCTCCGGGAAGGCCTTGAAGAGCAGAGCAAGACGCGCTTGCACCCCTGGACATCTCTCGATAAGGGCTTTTATTCCAGGCCCAGCCTAGAGGCAGGTGCTCCTCCCCCTCGCAGCAGCATGGGCATGCAAGACGGACTGCCTGCATTATTGATTTAAGACGGCCAGCTGACAATACACTGCGCTTCCTTTTATTTATTTCCACAAGGTACATCTTTCTCTAAACGGAATTGTCTTTGATTTAAAAGCCAGGGTGTCTTCCCCCACCCCAACACCCCCACAAAGAAACTGAATCCGTCTCAACACAGCTGCTCAAAGGCAGCCTGGTGGTAGTTACCTACTGAGGGGAGCTTTTGTGCTGCCCAAGGGAAGACAAGGACCGCACCGGGAACATAATTTTTGATCGTCCCTGTTTAAATACGCTGCGTGTCCGTCAGAGGGAAGTTTAAAGAACATTGTAATTACAAAATACACTTCTGCCCTATAATCAGTACTGTTTGTTAGAGTGGACTGAGTGGTGATGATTCCGATGTGTGATCCATGGAGCTCACAGACACCCACTGTACAAGTACACTTGGAAAATACCATGGGAGGAAGGAGAACAAATAAAAGGGGCCACACTGGTCAGTGGCGTGTTTGATGCTGGGTTATCCTCTCTGAGATGGCTACAGCCAGGACACAAGGTTAATGAATTGTCCCCACCTTGGGGGACATTCTGTAGCTAGAACTCCCTGGCCTGGAACACTGGGTCAGGACACATTAGGTTCATTAAATGATTGACTACTGCCTCAGTTTTACTTTCGCCTTGTGTAGGATCTTGCAGGCTTGGTCCGACAGTCACCTGCAAGGGATGTGTGTGTGTTCTAAAGAGGCTAGGGAAAGAAACAAGAGAGCAAAAGCCCACCAAGACACCTGGATGGTGCCTCTACAAGGCAGACTGAGTATGAATTTTAAAAGAGGTCCCAGATATATCCTCAGCCTCCCCTTTGCTTTGAAACCTGATTAGCAAACCTCACTCAGTGTCTCCCCAGCCTGCCTTGGATGGCCTCCTTCACACCACCGCCCACAGGGCCCCCAACTTTGATAACAGGATCATCCATCGGCACTCCAGGGCCCAGGGGATGGTCTAGACAGAGAAGGCTGCCTTCCTGGGAGTCCCTAATGAGCCATTGTGGTGAGGCAAGCTCCAGGTGAGAGGCAAAGTTTGCCTTCTCTGGCTTTCCCCCACCTGCAGGGTCAAGCCACACCGTCTAGGCTGCCATCCCATGCTGCCCCTGACCTGGCCCCAGCCTAGCAATTCATTCTCCCTATAAATGCCGTCTTATCCACAATCCCCCACATCCTGCTGGGGGCTTCTGCCACCACCTTTGCTTGTGCCCTTTCTCCTGCTCTGAGAGCACACCCCAGCCCTCCTGCTCTATCTACAGCACCCCACACCCAGGGTCTCTCGTTTGACCCTAAGTACACACCCTCTTCAGTGGAGCTACAGACTTTCAGAGTGGGAAGGGGCTCTGTACTGCATCTAATGCAGCACCTCCCATTGTTCTTCTGTTGGGAAGCCCAAGGGTAGGCTCAGGTCTTCCAACCCCAGACCAGTGATCCTACCCCTGGCCCTGCAGCTTCATATGCTTCTGGGAGGAAAGTTTCCAGTCTGCTGCCTCTCTATGTTCCTTCTGGAGCTTCCCTGGTGCCCTTCCCTGCAGACAAACAGGAAAGAGCTGGCCAATAAAATCCCTGCTGCCATATTGATTTAGGTTAGCTGACAACTCGGGCTGTAAGTTTCTTTTTATTATCCCCAATGTATAGCTTTCTCCCAAGTAAGTTACCTATTATTTAAAAGCCAGGTTGTCCTCATCCTATTCTTATCTCTTTTTCCCCACCCCTCTCCCAAATGAATCTTTGCCAAGGCAATAGATACCTTCCCTAATTGCCACAGTTTTTCTTCCCAATTGTAGAATCACTGGCTTTCAGTCCAAGATCCCAAGTTCTGGATTGTGTGCCAGGGACAGACAAAATCAAGAGCAAGGAGATGAGCTGCAGAGGGATGGAAGGAGGAGCCCTGCCCCTCCCTGAGTTCTAGTCCATACAACCCAGACCACCCCACGTCCCACGTTCTTGTAAATCCCCAGTGGCCTCCCACATGTATGCTAGCTTATTTCTGACGACCTCATTCCTTTCCAAGTCTAACGTTCACGTCACCAGGTCTTGTCTGCTTCTCTCCCAGAGTTTGGAATTATTTTTCCTCTTGAACAAGGCCACTATAACTTATTAGGGAAGTCCTATGAGAACATAAAAGCAGGTATGCAGCATGTGTTAAATTCAGGGGTGACATTTACCTGGGGTAGATGAGGAAGGCCTCATGGAGGAAAGAGGATTTGAAATGGGCCTGGAAAGCCAGACTGGATGTGTACAGAGTGTTTCAAGGAGAGGACACGAGGAGACAAAGTCACAGGGGTAAGATCCAATATGGCAGCAGACAACTGACCAGGACTGAATATGAACCACAGAAGTTCTTCAACAACGCACCTACACATGCTCACCAGTGAAGTAGGAAAGAAATTTTCCGCTGTCATGTGGGTAAGTGGAAAAAGGGGAGAGGGCAGGAAGAGAAGGATGGAAGGTGGAGACTTCTGGAAGACAAAGCCACCAAATGTTACTGGGGCACTCAGCCAAAGGCAGAGACCTATCAGAGCACTGGCAATGAGTGCTGGGAAGGGCCCTGGGGACATTTTCCCTGCCTTGTGTCTCTCTCCACCAGCACCCGCCACAGAAGGGATAATGAAATATTAATTCTATCTGATCTAGGGCCACCCGAGCAGGATCATGTCACATGATACTTTAATGACCACAACTCAGGCAACACAGTCTGGCTGTGAAGGAGGAACTCCTCTCCCAGCCCAAATCCAAAAGGTGCTCATGTTACAGGAAGGAGTAGAAAGTGGGGCCAGAAACTGAGCATGGGACCCCTTGGGTGCCCCAGGGACCCTGAGATCCTGTCTGTCCATGCAGGATAGAAAGGCATCCACCACTTTCCACCGTGTTCCTCCTCACTGCTCAAGTGAGCTGCTATTCAGCGTATGGTGTCACTCCAGAACTAATAAAATGTGAAAGTCTAATTGTATTAGCAATTTCCCATCATATTCTATTAATATGTATCATATTGGTATCCATTTTCACTAATGTGACATGAAAGGCAGTAATATGATTACTTTTTGTAGTGAAAACAAATGCTAATGTAATTAAATGTTGACCACATAGGCTGGGAGATATGGGAACCAGCAGGTATTTGGGATTTATTTCCTCTTGAAGAAAGAAAGCAAGTAGAGGAAGAGGGAGGTGTCAATCAGAACTGGACAAAAATATTTCAAGTATGCCATGGAAACCTATAGCCAAAACCTGTCAACAAAAGAGCTCTTCTCTAGGACAGTGTCTGGCACACAGTAGGTCCCTAGAGTACAGTGGGAGGCAATATAATATAGAAATAAGAGCATGACTATTGATAGAGATCTGGCTTTCATATTCTGGAATTTTCTAGCTGGGAAACTTTGGGTTAGTTAATTTTTTAAGCCTTAGTTTTATCATTTGAATGGTGGAGCTCATAGCACCACCAAGTTCACAGGTTCTTATTAGAATTAAATGAGATTATGTTTGTAAAGCACTTAGCAGAGTTTCTGGCAAATAGGAAATGCTCACTAAATGTTAGAAATTATTGTTGTGGTAAACACAGGAACAGAATAGTCTAAGGCTTTTTGTCCACTGATGTCAGTTCATGTTCGGCATACGGCCCTTTCAAACACGCTTTTATTGTCCTGGAATAATCTGCCTTCTTTAGAAGACTCAGAAGGAGATACTGCATTCAAACTAAATATAAGGAAAGAAAACAAGAGAGGTGGGAAGCAGGCCTATCCACAAATCCTTCTGAATTCTGTTCACTGCTGAGCAAGAATGAGTGAGAGTTTTAGGTTTAAATCTCCAAACAGACCAAGTACCATTTTGTAGAATAAAAAAGTATTGTGTGGTCCTTTGTTCTTTCCTCCTGCATAGTACAGAAGTAAAATCCCAAAAGCCCTTTCCCCGACTGTCCACCAGGAAACAAAGGAGGTATTTAGCTAGAGACCCAGGCACTGCCAGGAACAGAGGGTATGCAGTGACCACCAAGTGCCTCTGGCCCAAGCTCCTAACCAGCTGGATGGCACTGCAGGTGACATGTGGCGGGAGGGTCTTTCTGAGACTCTTCTCAGCCAGTGTTCATGGAGGAAAAAAGCAAGGGACAAGGGAGAGGACCAGAGGATCTCTTGTGGTTGTTTCTCAGCAGGACCAGAGCCACACAGTTTAGGTCTGGCTACCCAAGGCTGCCAGTGCAATTTCTGCCCAGAGTGGCACTACATCATTTCCAAGCTCCCTTCTGACTGGAACAGCCTCTGGCTCTGTAACACTGGCCTGAGAGAAACAAACCACTTGCCCACCAACTTTGACCTCTAATAAGCAACTCAGCACTTTTCCATCCTTCAGCATCCCTAAAACAGAGACCTTGCCCTTGGACATTTGGAAAGTGCATCTCTGAAATGGGAATGGACTTGCCCAAGGTGCCTGGGGTCTTTCAGCGCCAGGACACAGCAAAACTTTCATTTTCTACAACAGAGAATTCCATGCACTGGGAGCCTTACGTAACTTAGAATTACATTGGGCTCTTCTTCTTATAACTAAAGTTCATGTGCTGAGTACTATGCGAAGCACTTTATTTAATACATCAACCCTCTGAGGGAGGCACTATTAACCTTATTTTAAAGATAAGGAAGCTGATACTCAGAGAAATTGAGTGACTTCCCAAAGGCCAACAGCCCGTGAGGGTCAGAACTAAGAACTGAATCTAGTCTGACTCTAAATCCAGTATTCTGCTCCAAAGAACCACATGCCTTTGTGGAGAAATGCCTTTTCTTGCCAAAGTTACTGGAAGCTCACTGAGGGAAGGGATTGCACGTCACCAAATCCAGTGAAATCGGGAGCTCTGTGAACCTGACCCATGAAACTGAACCTGACCTCTCTAAGCAAGGCGGCCATGTGATTTCTAGTCCAGACTAGGACACATCTGAAAATGAAAGGGAGCACTGATCAGACAGGATGCTGGGACAACAGACAAACCACGACTGCCCTAAAAACATGGAGACTTGTGCTCACAGAGCCTCTCACACTCACTTCCAAAATGAGGAGTTTGGAGGAAACCTCAAGGTCACCTCCAGGACCGAACATTTGGATTCTATGACGATAGTAAAAGGGGAAACATACGCATCTGGACGGCTCACCGGGAGTACAAAACGGGGACTCCTGAAGACCAGCGGAGTGTACAGAAGTGTTCTCACAGGAGTGCATTTGTTCACATATTGTTTAAATTCCAAAAAACACTTAAAAGAAAAGAGTCATCTCGAATCTCATTGACTATCGCCCTCTTTGGGGTTTGGTGCATTACCTATGTAGAGACAACAGAGCTAGATATAGATATACATCTTTTTTTAATCAGAAGTGGGTAAGCATGCTCTGCCTGCACTGTGTTTTTTCTCATGTCAGCATATAAAAATTTACCCAATAAGGTGATATCTGTATAATATTCTATTGCGTGAATGAAACTGTACATCTCACCCTTTCCCCTGTTACAACCAGACATTTAAGTTTTAACCAACTCTTTTACAAACCAACTATTAAAAATATCATCATACACACGTCCTTATACATATGCAATAGTCCTGCTGTTATTTTATTCTTAGGTGCTGCATAATAGCATTTTAAATTCTTAGAGATCCAACCTGAGGGCTCACCTGAAAGGCTACACCAATTTACGCTCCCATTCCTGCCGACACCATGCGAGTTTGCCCGTTCCCCCGCACACCTACTAGCATCGAATTGTTTTCATTTTTGTCAATCTGCTAGGTGAAAAATATATATACATGTTATTGTTTAATTCATATTTCTTTGGTAACTAGTGAGATTGAGTATCTTTTCAAATGTTTATCAGCCATTGGTAAATATTCTGTAATTTACCGGTTTCTTTTGCCCATTTTTCTGCAGGTTGTTGGTCTTTCATTGTCTGCTTTTTAAGACCTCTTTAAAGATTAAGAATATTAATCCATTATATGTCATGCAAATATCTTCTCCCAGTGGATCATTTGTCTTTCAAACTTGTTTAGGTTGTCTTTCGACATGTAGAACAGTTTTTGTCTTTATTGAGTCCCACGTTTCCATCCCTTCCCTAAGGCCTCTGGGGTTCGCATCCTCCTCTGAAAGGCATCCTACTCCCAAGTTCATTACAATGTCATCCGCAGTGGACATTCAGAGCATGGGGAGTCCCCTGGAGTCATACGGAAAGGGGGCTGGGTCAGCACACAGGCTCGCTGTCCTGTAGGGTTCTGGGCAGGTCGGGGGTGGGGAGGGATCACAGGCAGCCAGGCTCCCGCTGCTCTGCCGAAATACCCCAAAGGGCAGAAGAGCAGATCCACTGCCAAGAGTCTGAGGCCCCAGCTCAGAATTCCAGTGGAAACAAAAAAGTTCTTAGAAATCTTGTTTCATCTTAGTAATTCATTAGAATTTTATTTTCTACTCCATAATATTATTGGTATTTATTTTTCTATAAAAGTAATGTTTTGATTACTAACCAACTAAATTATTTAATTTCTCCATCTTAGAATGATGCTCCAGGCTGAGGGGACAGCATTGGGTGCTTCCAGCCATACCTGAGCCCCAGATTGAGATGCACCGATGAACAGAGCTCTGCAAGCCCCACCGAGCTTCCCAAAGGTTGGGCATTACCAGCATTGCTATTAAAATTAGACCAAAGCAGACAAGAGGGACAGTGTCCAGTTGACAAGTTCCACAGGTTAGGGAACTTAAAGTTCCTTTCAGGACGTGTCATCATGGGCATCTGACCAGAGTGCTGGACCGTAGGGTCTGGGTTTCAAGACCTCTTCCTGATGCCTCCCTTTCTCTTCTCCTCTCCTGCTCTTCCCTCATGGACGTGTCCAAGCTCCTTTTCCTTCCTTCCACTCACTCTAACCTTTTCTCATGATCTTCAAACTCCTCTAGTTGCCCCAGAATTTTCTTGAATGGGGCAGATTTATCCCTGCCTGCTTCAGAGCCACAGATCACAAACCTACAACCAGCCATCTAAAAGGCCCAGGCAAGCAAAGACCTCCTTCTTGAAGCCAGTAACCATGGAATGTGGCATCTTCCACTAGGACAGGCTCAGTGGCAGAATGTTGAGTGCGGACACCACACTGAAGTTAGTTACCCTCGGTCTCCTGATGTATAAAATGAAGCTAAAAACAGAAGTGCTCTACAGGGCTCTAGGGAGGATTAGATGAGTCAATTATAAAGTCCTTAAAACAGTATCTGTCATAAAGTGAGCACTCAACAAATGTTAGCTATTGTCAGTGTTATTATACTATATATTACTATAGATTATATATACTATATATCATTACACTATATATAAATGCTCCTTAGGGTTTGTTACTTAGTGAATGGTTCTTGTGCCACCCTTTCCAGGGGTAGGGGCTGAAGGGTGGTGGGGTATGGTGCTAAGCAGAGATATCAGGATAAGTAACTAGTTTGTCTGTCAAGTGCACTTGCATTCTAGGCTGTTCCAAAAAAGGACAGCAGGAGATCCGTGTCTTAGTTCACATCACTCCTAGCAAAAAGGATCTATGAGAAGCAGCAGTCCTCAGGAGGACTGATTTTTCAGATGGATTTACCTGGCCTAAGTTCACACCTTCTCAAAATCTTTCATGCCTTTTCCTGGGTTGATCCTGTAGGGCTCCCTCACACTTTTCACTCTCTCCTTTCAATTCTTAAGCAGCATTGCAATTTGCCTGTGCTAGACCGTTTCCATTCCAACAGGCCCGTGGGGTCCTATTCCCAGCATGGTCCTACCTCTTTGCTAAATGACAAAAGATCAAAGCTTTCATAAAGCCACAGTGAGAGGGAAGGGAAGATCAGGTTATCGGGGCCATTCACTATCCACATACCCAGGCTTGTGTGCACTCATTCATACACACACACACACACACACACACACACACACACACACACACATACACACACTGCTTTGCCAGATTATAAATTGCAAGGCCAAACAAGCCATAAACTCTTATGAGGGACAAGGGGGAAAAGCCATGCAAGGAAGATAACAACAACGTCAAATTTCAGACATGAGCAGGTTTTCTTGGGGGGGATGGACTCTAAAATAGGGGTTTTCGATGGAAAAGCTGACAGTCCCTTAGAACTAAAGCAGCTCGACTGGATGCCACTATAATAAATCAAAATCAGTTATGTAAAGTGTAAAATTATCATCTGGAAATCACTCTCTCTGAATAATTCAATCATTGACTTTCACATCAAACAACCATTTCAACCACCCACACACACAGTTCAGCCTCACACTGGTCTTAAACTCTTTAATTATCAGCATTAACCTATCACATTACTATTTCATTCCTATTTCATCCTGGGGGAGGGGTCAGTGATTATGATAAATCACAATGAATGAGAAAGACTTTCAGCTGTCCTTCCACACGGCTCCAGAGTTCCCTTGATCTGACAGTGACAGGTCTGCCTTTGTCCCAGGAAGGGACAAGGACAGATAAGCAGCCTCCCTCTTGACAAATGCATTATGGATGCCAGGCGGGGGGGGAAAAAAGGCCAAAAATGCTTTAGAACCCAGCTCCACAGCTGTGCATGGCAGTCGCATGCCTACACCCCAGGCTGAGCAGAGATGTCTCTTGCCCCTCTGGTTGGTGGGTGGAACATGGAGAACCAGGTAAGTAAGTTTCCCCAACAGCCTAGTTCTCATATACCCCACTGAGCAGCCATTACCCAAAAATAAAAATAAAAACACACACATCTGTCTAAAGCTAATCACTTACCATCTCAGAGACTAGCTTACTCAGCCACAGAAGGTGAGTCTTCTAATTCTTTTGTGGGGGCCCTGACCTCTGCCTTAGTGACCCCCAGGAAAGCAGGGCTGCACGAGGATGGACATGAGATGAAATAGTTTATTTAGGGAAAAGGGGTTTCCTCCACTGCTGGCTGGGAGTCCAGTTTCCTAGCTCTGCATATTTAGGGGTGTCCCTACCCACTTTTCTCTCCCACCCCCACCTTTCAGAACTTCCATTTTCTACATATTTAAGAGGGAAGGAAAATCCAACAAAAGGATAAAGATGTTTTTATAAAGATGTTCATTGTGACATGCTATCCAAGAGAAAGATGAAAACAACTTAAATGTCAACCATAGTGCATAGGTTAATAAATTGTGTCACACCCATTCGATGGAGCTCATTTCAACCATTGAAGATCATGTTATACATGTGTATTTACAAGCAATGGAAAGCTATTCACAATATATTGTTAAGAGAAAAATACAAAGTCAGGTGAATCATGTGAGACCATATGAACATGTCTGATTTGATTTTTTTAAATATGTAGGAAGAAATTATGTTAGGATATACTCAAAATTCTGATAATGGTTATATCTGTGTAGTGATCTTAGCACAGGTAATGTTTACTTCTCGTTTTTTCTGCTTTTAGTTCTACCCATATTTCCTCAGTAGTCTACAAAGAAGCAGATGAATAAAGTGGTTAGGACCATGGACCTGGAGCCAGTCTTCTTGGATCCAGTCTAGTTCTGCCACTTAGGGACGTGACCTCAGGTAAGTTATTTAACATTACAGCACCTCAGATTCTTTAACTGTAAAATGGAGAAATAATGATACAAACCTCAGGATCATTTGTGAGGATCAACTGAGTTACTTAGAACCGTGGCTGGCACATAGTACTACTATGCGAGTGTTAGCTATTCATATATTTCTTGCATAATTAAAAAAAAAAACCTAAGGCCTCAGGCCAGCTGTTGAATCTTAGGCATATCCACGTCTCTTGGCATGAGTTCCCTCAATAGTAAAATGAACGAATTAGACAGATGACCTCAAAGGCCGGTCCCGGTTCAGTAATGGCATAATTCAACGGAGATGCTTCTAGTGGGCCCTGACTATAGCAAAGAGGTGAAAGGGGACACTTCAAAGCAGGCTTGCGGTGGGGGAGGGTGGCAGGGCCCCCGAAAGCTTGGGGGTTTGGGGAAGAGGAAGACTACGAGAACGCCAGCCAAGGCACATTGCGTCTGCACTCAACTATGTGATTAAGTGACTGGCTTCTCCTTTTCACAAAGCCAGACTCCAGCTCAAAGAACCTCAGGGACTATTTTAAAGAGAAGTTATTCCTTTGTTTTTAATTGTAATTAAGTAGGTATTTTATAATATTTAAATGGTGTAATTTACATGTCACTTCCAAGATGCACTGGGTACCCTCCACCAGAGGGAGAGAATGTAAGCTTAAGAGGACTGCTGTGTATTATTTTGTGATTAGGGAAGTGCATTTATGCAATTGTGAGTAGCATGGAGATACTGGGATATTTCAAGACTTCATCAAACATGCCAGAACTTTAACAAATTTACTTGAAGCCAAAGTTTATTCATGTTAAGATTTCATTCATCCTTCTTTCCATACTTTGACAAAATGTTTAAGTTAGTTTCTCATTTTATTTGTCTACTGAGTTCCCTAAGTTAGGGAAATTAGTATTGTGTGTGCGGTTTGATTTAATTAGCAATTGGGGAAATCGGCCTGGCATGTTTCATGGAAGCTTGGGGAAATTGTCAATTAGCATTGTGTTAATTGGTGTCTGCCGTCCTCGCTTTTTAGTTTTTAACCCCTTTTACCTTGTTCCCTCTTTCAGTATGTAAAATCTGGCTGTTTATTATTCTTTAAATAAAGGATTAATTGCCTGAATTCCTGCCTCTGCTCCGTGTCCTTTTTCTCCCCGAGCAGATGGGGAGTCGGGCAGGCCCGTGGTGGCGGTCTTGTTCCTTTCAGGCCCTCGTCCTCCCTGGCACAGGAGGAAGCGCTCTCTGCTGCACTGCCCCGTGCCCAGCCCGAAGCTTCCTCACTGCCTTTCTCAGCACCTTGCGGACCCTCTCTGTCCACAGTCACAAAAGACCCCACGTGGCTCTCACCACTTGTTCTTCTAGAGTCCGTGGCTGACACATTGGACCCAATCAGCGCCCTCCTCAAGGGGAGGCGAGGGACTCTCTCCGAAGCAGGAAGGCAGCGTGCATTTATTGAGTGCTTCCCGGGAGCTGGGCTTTTTTCATCTCACAGCACCCCAATAAGTTCATAGTGAAAAAACTGGGATTCAACCCCACTAGTGGGATTCGAACTAAGACTTTGTCCATCCCGTTCAACACTGTATTCCCAGAGTCCAGATCCTTGTTGTCCATGGGGTTCTTGGACCAGTAGTATTGGTATCACCTGGGAACTTGATAGAAATGCAGAATCTCAAGTCCCAATGAGATCTACTAAGTCAACATCTGCATTTAAAACTCCCCAGGTAACTCACAGCACATCACATTAAATGTAAGAAGTACTGGCCTAGCACACTGCTCGACCTGTACTAAGCCACACTTGACTCTGTTGCTAGAGTGCTTTTTGTACCCCAGTATCTGTTGCCTTCTTTTTCCACAGTCATAGAAGTTTTGACTTGGCACTTAGCTGTCCAGATAAAGAAAATATTTCCCATACTCCTTTGCAGCTAGACTGTGATCATGTGACCAAGTTCCGGCCAATCAAATGTAAGCAGAAGTCTCAAATGGCAACCTCCAGGATACTTCCTTAAGAGAGAACTAGCATCCTACTCACCCCCATCTCTACCCATCCTACTGCTTGGAACATAGATGTGACGGCTACAGCTCCACGTTGAACCATGAGAATGAGGGATATACTTTCAGGATGGCAGAGCAGAAATGTGGAAGGAGATTGGAGCCCTGGGGACCTAATAGGGCAGAGTCCCCTACTTACCCTATAAGTAGAATCTGCCTCCCCAGATTCTGAACTTTGTCTAGGCTACTTTTCTTTGGTTGGGGCGAGCCTTTCACTCACGGACAAACCTACTCCTGACTAATACAGAAGCCAAAGCCACCTTGTCGACATAATACACAGTGCTTCCCCAATTATAATAAATTCACAGGTAGGGCAAGGAAATTCCCTGTAGCATATAGAATAAGGACCAATGGACGGAAATTCCTAAAGATGGGTTTCAGCTCAATAAAATGCTTGCCCATGATTAGAACTGTCCAGCTATGATGAACTGGCCACCTCATCAACGTAGTGAGCTTCCAGTCGCTGGAAGTGTTCAAGCAGAGGCTTCCCCAAGTGCTGCAGAGGAGATTTCTGCCCTGGGTAGAATACTGATCCCTTCCAACTCTAACCTCTTGTCTCCAAAGAATTGTAGAAAAACAAATATACATACACAGGGCACAGTGGATTTTAAATATTTGAATGTGCCCTAGTCATTGACCCAAGTTAGGAACTTCTCTCCTAGTTTGTCACAAGAACTCCGTGCCATTTATTTATCCGATGTCACTCAGTTCCACTCAGGCCCTTCTATGCTCTCCTCTTCACTGCTGGGGCTGGGAGTCTACAGACTACACTTCATAGACTCTCAGCTTCTGGTTTGATTCAGTCAAAGGGAGGCACTAGTGAGGGATTAGAGGTGGCAAATACAGAAAAGCTTCCTACTTTTTCTCGGACATCAGAGTTAGCTCTGGCACTGGCTGGCAGTTGCCATGGCGGCAGCAGGATGGAGTAATTCCAATTCCAGCCGCCCGGGGGACAATAGCAGCACCTTGGCAGTTCCAGCAGCACAGCAGTGGGCTCAGGTGCAGGCTCTAGTCCAGGGGGATTAGCAGTTTCCTAATCTCTAGGTATCGCCTCTTGTTTTTTCTGCTCCTTCACAACTTTTCTCCCTTTTGCTCCTTCTGCCCTTTCTACATCTTTGTAACCAATGTCTGCACTAAATCTCCTCTATGTGAAATATCTTGGATGGTTCCTGATTTCCTGGCTGGACGCTGAGTGATGCAATCACCAGCCCTCAAGGGTCTCTCCTCTCTCCTGAGGCCATCCCCAGTGCACGCCAGAAGGGGACATACATAAAATTAGCACTGACACCAGCACCCATTGCCAGCTTTCCCTGCCCTGGTCCCGGAGCTGTCGTCTATCAGATGCAGGCAAGACCATAGGGCTGTAGAGTCTTCAAGTTAACACCTAAAATCACAGCTGATGAGGCTGCACTCCGAGACAGATCTATGGCTTCAATTTCTCACCAGTATTTTAGCTCCCCAGGCTAGTTGTCATGTAGTGGGTCTCATTGAGAGGACATTAAGGGACCCATTTTTCAAGAGCTGGCTTACGCTAGCAGAACTCCATTTCCACGTGATATTTATCAACAAAAACCCTCAAACATGCTCGCACACCCTAGTCCCCAAGCAGATTTAACTACTAGACAGCACCCATTTATAAAAGAGCAAATGAAATCCTTCTTTTTAATAAGAAGAGCAGGAAAATTCTCTGCTACAAGTTTTCTTCAAGAGCTCCCCCCAATCCTGGGAGAGAGACAGAATTCTAGAGAGGATGTCTCTGCCAGCCCTACTCTCTCCAGTTCAGGCTCCAGAAAAGGTTCTAGGGCTGGCTGGTTGGTTGGAGGGGCAAGGTCAGGGGTGGAGAGGGAGGAATCAGAGAGCCAAGATAAGGAAGCTCATTATTTCTACCCAACTCATTCCAACTTTTATTCCAGAAAATACACTATCAACAGAATTGCAACCACTGCCCCCTCAGATCAGTCCATTGGATTGTCAATTCAATGACTTAGACAGAGTTAAAACCCTATCAGGATTACTCATGTTGATACATTTCTTCTATTGTCCTGTATGCATAAAAAATCTGATGCAAGCCTGTGGGACCTAGAACAGGGTCCAGAGTTCAATCCTGCACACCCCAGGACCTGAAGGTCTCTAATCCCCTTGTATGGCCTTTGTGAGACCAACTGAGCCACTTCAGAGAAATTTAGAGGACACTCAGTGGGGATGGGCTAAGTCGTAGGACAAGTCACGAATATTTAAACTATATGTAGTATTTGTAGATGCAGCTTAGAACACACCCCTGACAGTTCTGGTGGAGAATCAGTGTGTATTTGTACAAGTCCCTGTTGGTACCAGGGTCAGCTTCAGGGGGTTCCATATCCTGGCTCGGTCTCTGGGAGAGCAGGTAACTGTCCACACTCAGGTCCCCAGAGCACCCCACTGTTTTCAGGTGAGGAAACAGTGTGACCTGGGTGAAAGTCAGGAGCTCTAGAGTTCCCTGAGGAGACCTGACCCACACCTGGTTGCCACTGTTTCATTCCCATGCAGCTCTTCCATCACTAAGTAAGGCTTTTATTGCTGGAAGACTATTTGGTCCTATCCCAAGCAATCCTTAGGAACCAAGATCAGAGTTGAATCAAATAGGCCAATTTTATCTTCCCTTTCTATGTAATCTCCCACCCATCTCCCCTTCTCTTCTCCCTGCATCCCAGTCCTGACAGTCTCCACAAAGTTCCCGGGAGAACCAGCAAACAGTGAGAGAGGCAAAAACAGGGAAACAGGAAACAGAACACCCTGCCCACTCCTCCAGACCCACACATGACCACCCATGTGGCCCCCTGGGCCCATCTTACCAGCACGAGGCGCCCCTACAAGGTGAGGTCTAGCAACAGGCTTTCCGGACAGACTCTCTGTGCAAGAGGAGAGAGCTGTCTGGTAGGGAATTCTCATCGGCTCTTTCACCTCTGCCTGAGCAGAGAGAAAAACAAGGGTAAACTAATCCCAATGCTGTGAGGACAGTCATTTTGACCAGGGACTGATAGGCAAGGGCTGCTCTAATCTTGGCAGAAGGAGAAAAGTGTGGGCTTATCTTTTGTAACTGTTTACAGTTCTAGAATTCTACTAAACTTAACCATGAATTTTGACTTACCCAAGCCTGGCACTATATCCATTCAATCCTCTATTTCCCAGGGTTCACAACCCAGCCAGGAACCTACATCCCCAGATGAAACTTGGGCTCCAAACATCAGCTTGGAGACAAAGCCTGTTGTTTTTTAATAAGTGATCATTTACAGTTTGACAATGCAAAGCAACAGAGCACACATGTGATGGTTTTCTGGAAGACCTGGGGGTAGATCAAACTGGACACCTAGGTAAATGCTGGTTTGAGAATCGTCCTGGCCTGGGCAGCACAGGTTTCTCAGGCTAGTGATGAGGATAGAGTGATAATAATAATAGAAACATTCATAACCAGTAACATATATTTACATGCCACATATCATTTTAGAAGTAGTTTCAAACTCATTTTCTCTTTTATTCTTAAAACTCATTTCCACCTGGATGGGTACAGGCACATTCCACATGCTCAAATGCATCCTCCTTCTCCTCTGCCTACCTCCCCTCTGCTCCGGCTCTATTAAGACATTAACACTCTCCCAAACCATGGAGCAGTAAGTCTGAAACATCTGATTCATCAGATTAGCACGCCTTGCTCTCAAGTTCTGTGGTTTAGTCCTTCGTAACCACTCAATCAAGTTTTCTTTCTCCATCCCAACACCAGCACCCAAGTCAGGCCCTGAGACCTCTCTCTCGGACAACTGTAATAGCTCCTAACTGGCTTCCTCATCTGGTCACATCAGGTCTCAATCCACAACTGGGTTGGCAGCCACAGAAGTCCCCTGTCCACAATCACCAGTGGCCTCAGTGTTCTCATCCCTAGAAGTCTCTTTCATCTCAACTCCAAAAACATAATGGTGCCTCTTCCTGTCACCTATTATAATAATACCTTAATATCAACACACAATCCTTTAACCGCAATTCAAAAATACAAAGGGCTTAGAAAGTGAAAAACTGTTCGAAATTTATTTAATGATAAAACTTGTCATGAGGCTATTTAAAATGTTTATTTAACCCACTTAGCATATTCATACACAGCACTACAAAAATATTAATATCTTTGATTGTGGAACACTACCCAAGACCCCTCTGGGGGTATTATGAATGATATTGGATATGCATGATAATATCCTGCTAAATCTGAAAATTTCTATATTCTGAAACACATATGGCCCAAAGGGTTTTAGATAATGGATTTGGGGCCTGTATTAACTAGCATTAGAGTCATTACTCTCCATGTCTTATACATAGTAATCAATCAGTGAATCCTCCCTGAGCACATATTATACAGAAGGCAACTTTCAGGCAGTGAAGGCACATAACTGGTTAAAATGCCTCATCCTTGACTACAATGCATACAGCCCTAGACCTAAAGTAGAACCAACATGCTATGGTCCCAATGAGGGCATCTGATGAGGAAGTCATCATCATAGGCTGGATGCTCAGGAAGAATTTTGCAGAGGAGGCTTTCATACCCAAAGAGGCAGAGGGGAAACAAAGAAAGAGCGATGAAGCTCTAGGAAGGCAGCCCAGGTGTGGGTAGATAGATGAAATTCACAAGAAATTCCCAGTGGCAGCCTAGTTGACTATGCTGAACTACTAGACTTACACACAGTCATAGGGGAGTTAGCCACCATTCATACAATTATATTATTAATACTTAAAAAACTACTCCTGCTGCTACTACCAATGTTCTTACCACCATGGCAGCCAAAATGTCATCTCGATCCTCAGCAACACTGGGTGAGAAATCCTACTTCTGTTACAAGTACTGTTTATGGAAAGTGCAGTGAATGCTAGAACTGATGAAAAAAAAAATGTGGCTGGAGAAGTAGCCACGGTCAGATCATTATGGGCCTATCAAGCAGGTGGGACAGTCCTGTGGCTGAGAGTAGGAGCTCAGCATTTAACAGTTCGGCATCTCTGGGGAAGATACTGAATGCTTCTGAGCCTCAGTTGCTTCATCTGCACCACAGGGCTGCTGCTGCTGCTGCTGCTGCTGCTGAGGGTGATACCATGTAATTCATTCCAGTATTGTGAAGATTCAGCGAGAATCTGCATGAAAGCACCTACTCAACAAATGTTAGTTGCAGTTAATTATGTCAACATTCAAAAGAGCTTATGAGCCAGAGAAAGCAACTGCAGGGCTGTGACACAGTCAGACTGACATTACATGGCCTCAGGTAGACGTGTCAAGTCTGCATACCAAAGGAGGAGGCTGGAGAAAAGGAGACCAGTAGGGAGGCTGTTGTTGGGGCCCAGACAAGAGATGAGGCAAGACCAAGCTCAGAGCCATGGCAATGGGCTCTAAAGGGGACCTCTTGGTTCACTGCAATAAATACCCATGAGTCCATTCTGATATTAAATAATTAATTAATAAGTAATAAGTAATTAAATAAATAAATAGATGAGGGAGAAGGGGCCTTTATTTCTTATGGTAGAATTCCAACTAATAAATGTGAACGGAACAATAAAAATAAAAAATCATCATTAAGCAAATACACTGTTGTAATTGTGACAAACAGGAACTATTGAGGGACAATAAATTTAGCAGGCATAAGTATGGTGGGAAACAGGATACTTGCATTGTCTTAACATATCTCCCCAAGATACTTACTAATTACAAAGAGAAAAATAATAACTGTATAGTTGGCTAACCTGGCAGCCACCATCTTAATCTAGTGATCAAAGATAACATCACCAGTAATAACACATGTTGACATTATGCGCCTACAGATAGGACATACTGAGAGCATCAATTTTATAGGAATCCTGCCAAAAATGCAGAACGTCGATCCAATTAGGAGAAAACATCAGAAAAACCCAAATCTGGGGACATTCTACAAAATCACTGGCCATGACTCCTTAAAAGTGTCAAAGTCATGAAAGACAGACTGAGAAACTGTCACAGACTGAGACCAAGGAGAGACATTAATTACATGCAATGTGGGGTCCTGGTTTGAATCCCGAACCAGAAAATGGGCATTAGTGAGACAACTGGTGAAATTCAAATCAAATCTATAGATTAGTTAATAATGTTAGTTTCCCAATTTCAATGACTGTATTATGGTTATACAAGATGTTATAAGATATAAGCATTATGGGAAGCTGATGAAAGGTATTCAGGAACCCTGTCCTACTTTTGAAATTTTTTAAGTCTAAGATAATTTCAAAATAGAAAGTTAAAAATAAACAAAAATCATTCCTTCATCTGACCTACCTTCCTGGGCATCAATGGCGGATGTTGAGTGTGGCAGTATATAAAATTAGACAGCCTCAAGTTGGCGCCTGGATGTACACTACTTATAAACCTCTCCCAGCCATGTCCCTGTGGTCATACTTTGTATTATTTACACACTTATCTTTCTCCATCATTGGAGTGAGGACTCTTAAGAACAGGAGCCATATCTTATTCACTCTGGTGCACCTCTCGAGCCAATGCCTGTTGCATGCATTACGTATCATTGATGTTCAATATGTTTGGCAATTTGTCCAAATAAAATCTTCCACAAGGCCATCTTCTTATGGTTAAATCTGGTCTTACTTGTTAACAGTGAATAGTGGAGTCTACATTCACATGGCATGTTCACTTCAGAGAGCCAGGCCTTTCACATGAAATAATAGTACATAGCCAAGTTCTTATGCGTTGAAAAGAGAAATTCAAAGAGAAAACTCTCTGAGAGACCATGGGCTTGGAGAAACATGACTCTTGGGTCTTTGTTCCCTTTCCCTCCTGACACCAAGTGAAACTAACAATCATGATGCCATATCAGCGGTTCTCAGCCAGGGGCAAATATGTGTCAATGTCTGGAGACATTTTTTATTATTACCACTGGAGGAAACAGGGGTGGTGCTACCAGCATCCAGCAAGTTAGAGGCCAGGGATGCTGCTGACATCCTACAGGACATAGGAAAGCCTCCCACAACAAAGAATTATCTGACCAGAATGTCAACAGTGCCAAGGTTGGGAAATCCTGGTTTGTCCTTCCTTGTTCCAAAAGTGATTGAGAGGGAGCCATGGCCCTCCCAAGAGAAAAATGAGGCCCAGTGAGGGTGAAAACAAAGGCACTGAGTGTTGATAACTTTCCTGACTTCAAAAAAGGGGTTCCAAGCGTTTGAAGCTGGGCTAAGGAAGGTCTATTCTTCTCTAATTCTCTGCATAACAGAGAAGGTAGAGATCATGGAGGCTCCATCACCAGCTGGGATTGCAGAGTTCTGCTGCGAAAGCTCCAGGAAGTGAGAGTTCCATGTCTGTACTTGACCATCCATCTCAGGGAGCCACTGAGAGACAGGGCTCATGCCCACATCTACAGCTGGGCATAGCATCCACATCTTTCACCCACTGTTTTGTAACCAGCACAGTGTAGCCTTCTGGTGACATAAGGTCTGTCCTCTCTGAGGTCTAGGGACAACCTAAGGGGCTTAGTGCTTTCCAGAATTTTTGACCGGAGAGAACATGTTGTGGTTATAGGGAACAGGCAGAGAGGGTTGTAGGGGAGGAGGTGAGGCGTGGCTACAATGGGAGTAGGGCTGGACCACGGGTGACATATTCAACGAAAGGCAGGGACAAAGGCAGAAGTGGCAACACCATTCTTTCCCACCCATCACTTTTCACAGCCTATGCCCGGATGGGCCTCAAGTGAGTCTCTGTTGGACCAGGGCTGAGCCTGCTTGCACCACCAGCCCACACGAGACAGACAGGAAACAAGACAGAAAGTGACAGCATGCATTTCAATTTTCCTGGAGTAAAAGGGCGGGTGTGCAGAGAACTCTGGCTCTGGTGTGGACCGCTGGCCTGCCAGCAAGCCCCCCGGCCAAAGTTTATTCCAAATCACCTCCCTTTGAAGAAAAGGTATAGGAACCCTTCAACTGACTGGAAGGAAGACTCCCTCCTTCTCTACTTTGTCATGATGAGTAATGAAAATTCGGTTCTCTGTCAAAGCTGGACAGAGGATTTCTGTCAACAGTGGCACTTGATTTTTCTACACTTGAGGATCTGCAGCCAAAGGCACCATGCATACTTGCATGTGCCAGGGCCTTGGCAGAGCAATCCAGTGAACCCTGGACCCTGCCTTCTGGGAGGTGCTAATCTGCCCGGCACAAACGGTGCTGACTCCAGCCAGCCTCTGAATCAAACAGTCCAGCATATCTGCTCTCTCCCCAACCAACTAATAACAAACACTCAGAGTCCCTTCTTTCTCCAAACAAACAAGGCAGGTGCTTCTGCGGCCTGGGTTTAAGTGTGACCTCTGGAGCCAGGCTGCCTGGGTTCCAGTTCCAAATCTGCTACTCACTGGTGCATGCCTGAGTGGGTAACTTATTCTTGCTAGGCCTCTGTTTTCTCACCTGGAGAATGGTGATATTGGCACCCACCTCGAGCAGTTAATCCATGCAAAGGACAGCAAATGGTCTACAGCCAGCTCTTGAGGAGATGAGCAGTGATCCCATGTCCCTCTCTTCAAGAGGTCTGGCTGGGAGCCTCTGCTGGGTGGGAGACACGCGGAGGGGGCAGCAGCTGTTGGTCTTTATCTTCTCACACACCTTGACCCCTGACTTAAAGGGCTCAGAGAGGCACTTCCACTGCCACCCCTGAATTTGATATAAACTTGGAAAGTGATGATAAATCTGTTTTTATTTATTTCTAATTTATACCCTGCCAGCTTCCAGAAAGGATGTAAAGCAGCACAGATAAATCTACGTAACCTCCAGTGACAAGAACCAGGGCGCGCTCTTCTCCTGCATCTGCCATGAAGGTCAGCCCGCCCCCTTCCGAGCAGATCAGCGGATGTCCAGGGAGCAAGCACAGGAGGGAGGGGTGCGGGCAGCTGCTGACAGAGGCAACGCCCAGCCCAGCACCCGAGATGCACCACCTGCCTCGCCTCCTACACTGCTGTTTCCACGTCTCCTGCAGGCACACCACATCCACGCTGGTCTCTGCTGTCCCTGAGGAGTTGTAGGGACAAGGGACATCAAGGGGAAAGCTGCCCTGGCATAGCCACCGAAAAATATAATAAAGCATACAGATAAAATCAAATCGTCAGTGACTCTGAAGGGAGGGAGTGTGTGCATCCGTTTAATCCTGAAAGAGCAGCATAACAGTATCAAAAGAAGGAGGTGGGTGTCTTGGTGGCGGGTCAGTCACAATGTCCCATCCCCCAATACCCCTGCACCCTGCTGCCTCCGGGGACACCTGATCCCAAAAGCTCCTTTCCCCAGAGGCAGCTCTAGCTGAGCCACGCTTTCTTCTCTCCTCTGCCCACGCAAAGATCCCACCCTGCAAGGGCCTCCCTGTCCCACGGCCCGTCCGACCTCTCCACTTATTGGCCTCTGCCTCTCTGGATGTTGGAGTCTCCAACCACGTCTGCCTCCCTGTAAGCACTTCATCCCCTTCCCCATATCTCCCCAGCTCCTCTCCTTCCCCACGGATGCTGATCCACAAGGCTGTAAGCTCTCTGGGGACAGGCTGATGGGTGGCGGGCAGGGCACAGGAGAGGCCAAAACCTGGAGACTCTGCTGCCATCCAGTCCTTTTGTATTTTGGCCAAACTACCCCCATTCAAGCTGTAGGGCACGTGAGAATCAAGCAGAGTTGGAAGGTGGAAATGGGAAAAGCATGCTCTTGGCTGAAATACACATTTGCAGGTCGTCACCCCAGAAAGTCTATTTCAGTGGGTCCAGGTTGGGGTCCAGGAATCTGTGTTTTTAGCAAGTTCCCCTAGCTGTTCTGATGCATGGGATCTTGTAACATGCTTTAAGAAAAGACCTGACTCCAGCACCTTACCTGGGTGGAAAGAGCCCTGGCTAGGGCACCCAGTGCTAGAGCAAGGCCCTGACTCTGATACCAGGTTGGTCAGTGAAATTAGGCAGGTAAACAACCTATCTGGGCCTCAGACTCCTCATTGGTGAAATGAGTTGGTAAGACAGGATTCCTCGAACTCTAATAGCACAAAACAATGGCTAACATTTATTGAGCATCTATTGTGTGCCAGATGCTATTCTAAGTTTATTCCGTGTATTTTTTCATCTCCTCCTCACAACCACCAGATAAGAGAGGTACAATAATTATCTTATTTTACAGATAAGGAAACTGAAGAATGGAGTGTTGGGTAACTTGTCCAGGGCCACATTGCTGGTGATGAGAGAGAACCAGGATTTGAATCCAGGCAAAGTTCAGAACCAAAGCTCACCATCATGCTCTGGTCCCAGAAAGTACTCCTGGTCCAGCTTCACAGAGGGAGTAGGCAGGCAGAACACAGGTCACCTGGGTGACTGTCATAAAGGGCTCCAGCCAGACCTCTGGAGTTGCCCCTAGGTCACACCCATGCCAGTTTAAAAGCAAGTCTCACAGCATGAGGTCAAAATTAGCCTCAACCCACATGGAGAAAAAACTGGGGCAAATTTCAAAAGCTGGAAGCAAAAGGTGTGGGCACAAGGAACGCCCAAGCCTCTCCAACTCCAGAAGCTCCGCATGGGGGAGTACAGGACTTCACAGAGGGATGGGCTGGAAAAATTCCCATCAGGCCAGACCACCAGGCAGGGCTTGGCAGGGCAACAGGCCACTGCAGGCCTTCGTGGCATCTTTCACAGTACAGAAAGCATAGATTACATCTCAGGCCATGAAATGGATGACTAAAAGTTCCCGGGGGATTCTGAGGGCACCTGCCACCTCCACAGGAGCAAAAAGGCCAGGAGAGCACCTTAGGACCAAGATCACATGGGGTGGGGGGGCTGGCCCCACCCCTCTGCCCCAACCTGAGGCTATGCAAGTTGGACGCAGGCAGAATCCCGAAAGGGAAGGAGATGCAAGGGACCAATGGCACTCACCCTGGTCCTTCTATCCCAAGTCCCTGGCCAGGGTTGCTGAAGCTTGTGTGGCATCTTCACCTCTGTTCCCACCTTCTGTGAGACCCATACACATCTCCTTCCTCCCCTACTGCCCAATCCCACCTGTCAGAGTCCAGCTTAAAAGACCCCTCCCTCCCTTGAGCTTGCCCGACAGCCCTTCCTATTGGCCCTGCCCCAGGTCCACTTGGCTCTTCATTCTCTGTCTTTGGGACGCTTCTTGCATTGTAGGCTTGTGATGGGCACAGCTTGTTGCTTGGGAGCTGGGCCCCTGGGTCCGCCTGCCTGAGTTAGAATCTCAGTTCTGCCCTTTGCAAGCTGTGAGACCCTGGGCAAGTCACTGAGCATCCCTTGGGCCCAATTTCCTCAGCCCTGGGTTGGGACTAGTAACTGTATCGAGCTCATTGGGTGACTGTGAGAATGGAAGGCATGTGTGTAAAGGCCTTGGCAGCAATGAATGTTAAAGATTACTATTAATACTTTTTTGAATATACATATATTTTAGCTTTTGCCCATATTTCCATAATAGCAGGTGTCTTTGTAATTCCCAGCTATGATAATAGCGTCATACACTTTCTATGCAGGGGTTACTGGGGGCTGAGCTGAGTCTGTGGGTCCCTGGGCTGTCCCTTAGGAGTCTCCAGGCTGGAGCCCCTCACCAGCCACCTGTTTCCCTACCCACCGCGGTGAGCCTTGGGCAGTTTCTGCACTCCCCTTAGTCCCAGGTTTGGCAGATGCCCTGGAGAGCAAGAGGGACAGTTCTAGGTCTCCTGCAGGGCGCTGCAAGGACAGTGAAAGAAAAATGGGTGTGGGAGTGAGTGTCCATGTGCATGCACAGGTGGGATGGTTTGTGGAAGAGCATTTTGCTCTCTAGCTCAGTTCTTGTGTCTGCCACATAACCAGCAATGTGACCTTGGTCAAATTTTTAACTCTCAAATTCTCGATTTTCTCACCGATGACTGGAAATTGAATTTCTTCATAGTGCTATTATAAGAACTGCATCCAGCAAACATTTATGAACCAATCTTGCCAGACTAGGAAGCTACCAACCCTCTCCTACCCAGTGAATCAAAGGGAGAGGGTATGTAACCTAGAGGAAGTCTCCAAGGGACCAAGACCACAGCAGAAAAATAAGCCCCGTGCCCTTTATCAACACTGCCAACAGTCAATGTGAAGATTCCTGTGACAACATGAACTCCAGTAATGGTGAGAAGTGTGATGAATTCAACAGTATGCATAAATTCAGTGTTTCTTCATACGTCTTTGCCCCCAAAGCAACATATCATTATGTGAATGGAAGAGAAGTCAAGGCAAAGACAAGGATGTGCTAAAAAGTGAACGTTCAAAATGGCGGGCAAAACTCTGCTAGTGGCGGGGGCCACGCTGCCCTCTTAGCCCAGAAGGCAAATCCAACCCGAGAAAAACCGCACTCCCCAACTCGCATGCCCAACCACTTTAACCTGAGAGAGTGAAAGGCGAAGAGAATTTACATTAAATTATTTAAAAATTTAAGAGTATCCCATGAATAAAATGAAAAGGATCTTTGTCTCACAATCCATTTACCAGACAACAGTAGGTCCTGACTCTTTTTCCACAAAATGGGTATGCTGGACAGGCACAGTGGCTCACACCTATAGTCCTAGGCCGAGGTGAGAGGATTGCTTGAGCTTAGGAGTTCAAGACCAGCCTGAGCAAGAGCAAGACCCTGTCTCTACTAAAAATAGAAAAATTAGCCAGGCCTCGTGACGTGCACCTATAGTCCCAGCTACTTGGGAGGCTGAGGCAGGAGGATTGCTTGAGCCCAGGAGTTTGAGGTTGCAGTGAGCTATGATGATGCCACTGCACTCTACCCACGGTGACAGAGTAAGACTCTGTCTCAAAATCAAATAAATAAATGAAATTTAAAAAATAAAATGGGTATTCTGAGAGTGCCTACCTCATAAAGTGGTTGACAGAATTAATTGAGACAATCTAGTGCTATGGTCTAAATATTTGTGTCCACTCGAAAGTCCGTGTTGAAACTT
>CAUYSK010075636.1:0-34270 GCA_963575035.1 Avahi laniger
ATGCCTGTAGTCCCAGCTACTTGGGAGGCTGAGGCAGTAGGATCCCTTGAGCCCAGGAGTTTGAGGTTGCTGTGAGCTAGGCTGACGCCACGGCACTCGCCCCAGGCAAGAAAGTGAGACTCTGTCTCAAAAAAAAAAAAAAAAGCCACCCAGTCTGTGGCATTTTGTTATAGCAGTCCTAGCAAACGAATACAGGCTTTCCTAACATTGCCTCTTTAGGACCTCAGCTTCCTGAGGTGGAAATTATTACACCTATTTTACCCACGAGACCACTGAGGGTCAAAGGGATGAGTAAAGTGCTTAGCAGTACCCAGATTTCATGAGTGAGTTTGCCTAAAACTGTAGGGCTTCCTGATCTAACCTCCCTGCTGGTTTCCACCACATCCACTGACCTCCGTGTGACTAAAGTCGAGGTCTACTCTCTGTCTACAGGGAGCTCACACCAGCAGCAGAGCCGGTCAATCCCGCCTCCTGGAAATGTGGCCGAGTCCATGCTCAGCGGTTGCCTCCTAATTCTTTGGCTGTTCTTTATTCTGGTGTGCTTTGCTGGTGTCCGTCAGTTCCCTGACTCTAATCACTGGAGAGCTCAGGGTTTAGTCTTGGGCCTTTTCCCTGTTCATCTGCAAGCACTTCCTGGGTGATCTCAGCCAAGCTCGTGGTGTTGCTACAGCCTCCAAACTGGCTTTCCTGCTTCTATATTTGTCTCCCTACTGTGACAGAGTAGCCAAGGTGACTCTGTTAAAATATGGATCAGACGACATCATTACTTGGCTCAAGCCCCTCCAAAGGCTCTGCTCTCACTCAGAGGAAAAGCTAAGGTCTTTATAATGGCTCCAGTCACTGAGAGCACCTCCACCTGCAGCCCCCATCATTTCTGAATTTCTCTCTGGCCTCATCTGTTACTCCTCTTCCCTTAGCTCACTCACCCCTACCACACAAGGCAGTCATGTTTCTGCCTCAGGGCCTTTGCACTTGCTGGTTTTTCTGCCTGGAGTATTTCTCTGGTGAGGCAGATGTCTCCTTATCCTTGGGGGATCCTTGTCTAAATTGAAACCACCCAGCCACTCAGTTCTACCTACCTAACTTCCATTCTTTCTTTATGTTTCCCTTTAGCCCGTACTGTTCATTATCTAACATACTATATATTTTACTTATCTTGTTTATTGTCTATTTTTTTTCTCCTTCGGAATACAGAGATCACAGGGAAGATTTTTTTTTTGTTTTTTGTTTTCACTGTTCTAGACTCACAACCTAGAACGGTGCATAGCACATGAGAAAAATGAGTATTTGCTAAATAGTTGAATGCACCATGTTGCCTCACCTAGAGATAATTACTAAGAATGAGAAAGGTCACCTGCAAAGAACAGTCTCCAACAGCTGTCTACATCTCACATAAAAAGAAGAAAAATTAGATGTGAATTGCTGCACAAGGGATTAGATGAAATTAAAAAATTGGACATTGAGGACTCTCAAGTATTTCAATAAGCTATAAAGAAAAATAATGAAATCTCTGGAGACATTGGGAAAAAGCTAGATTCTGAATTTGCTGGTGATATTTACCATATGTCCGCACGAAGACAAAAAGAAGGAATAGCCAACTTCTCATGGTTTTCCAGGTCTAGGTGTCTACAGCTAAAATAAATGTGTGTTTTATCTTACTTTTGTACAGTTAAATATGCAAATAAAATATTATTATATGCTTAGAGGATTTTATAGACCGTGAATAACATTGTAAAACAAATCTTGTTTTTTTACAAAAACACAAAAGCAAACTTGGCTATAAAATTATTATATATAATCAATTCAAAGTCTGTATGATTCAATTCCTTTAAGAAAATGTCATAATTTTAATGATATTCCTTAACATTATTGCTGTGTATTCATATAGCTCTCTTCAATAAGATCAATAACTTGATTAAGCGGCATATTATCTTTGTGCAAGGCAGAGGTTATCTGGATTTTACATATTAAGGTATTGAGTGAGATATTAATACAAGTAAGTGAAAATGCTTTGCCTAATGAATAATGATGAATTTAAAGTAGAATTGACTTGCATATGTACAAAACTGTTCACGTAAGTTCCATGTGAAGGTGACAAAATACATTTGATGATGTCTTCTAGTCTTGTAACTGGTTTCTTAGCTGTATGTTTTATTTTTAGAATCATTGTTTCTAGGCTGTGTTGTTTGGGAGCTCAGCTGACAGATGTATGGATCTGACTCCAGGGGCTCTTAGAGCTAGAAAGGGCCTCAGAGATCGTTGGGACTGATACTCTTGCTTTACAGGTCAGGAAATGTGACCCAGAGACAAGAGGAAATTTGCCCAAGGACATAACAGCCAGCTTGTGGCCAGGCTGACACTACAACCCTGTTCTCCCAATTCCAATCACACGCTGCTTTGAAAACTCATCAACATTCTCAAATATGGAGCATTTCCCTACCTGTGTCAGGAGCAGTTTTTGAGAAGCGTATATATTTAAACTGATCATACAGCTCTGGGAAAAAATGGGCACAGCAGGGGACTAGAGACTGGCATTTGAGAATCACTGCAGAAATGACAAAACCCTGGAAGTGAAAAACGGGGAGCAAATGGTCCTTGCACTTTGCTCTCACACCAAACTGAACTGTGGCTCTAAACACAATGACTGCATGCCTGTCACTCTGCAGCTTGTTCTAAGGATACACTTTCCCTCTGGCTCTCACTAGATACTCCAATTATAGTTGGTAATAATGCCCATTAAGTGTCATTGGTTTCTTGGTACACAGAAAGAAGTAGAATAACGGACTCATTACTTAGATAAGGATACATCAGTATTTTCCACACCATAAATCTGTTTTCTATTCAGTTAAGTATTAGGCCATCTGGTAATGGAGAATATGTTTGAAAATCCACCCAGGTTAACCTAATATGTTGTATTTCCTGCCTTTGGGGCTTTCAATTTTTAAGTTTCTTATTTTAATAGACAGTGATCAGGATAAAAGTAATACCTCTCTTATATATGTGCTCATATTTAAGTTTGGATAGATATGCATATAATTCATGTAGCAAAGGCCCATGTTTTACTATTAATAACATGCCAATATCCTTAGGAAACTCAAGAATGCCAAAGACCAAAGTGAAGTTCCTCTGAGCAACTAAGAATACAATCACTGATCACATTGTTTTGACAGGCATAGCATGCTACAGTATGAATATTTTGGCACTACCGTGTAGTATTCAAAGTCGGGTCCATAAGCAAGTGTGGTCTGGAATCCTGTGCATCAAATGCATATCAATTACATGGTGGTTACATGTGTGCAAAGAATAAGACACAGAAGAAAAGAGTTGAAGGGTTTTACAGTACATCAAGTGGCAATGAGTACATTAATGATGAAAATGACAACAAAAGCTAAAAGTAAAAAAGAAAGCCTTAAAGGGCAGGAGTTTTCAAACATGGCAGTGGCTAAAGGTAAATGTCAAGAACGATCTGAAGTGGGAGGGGCTGGGTGATGGGAGGTTGCTTGGTGGGTCCAATGTGTGTTGCTGTGGAGTGTGGACGCACGGAAAGCCCTGACTTCACTACAGCACAGCGTATCAATGTAGCGAAGTTACACTTGGACGCCACGAATACATACAAAGAAAGAATACATGGGGGAAAAACGAGCAATCAGAAAACCTTAATATGATGATAAAATTTTAATGATTTACATCTTCAAGGCAAATGATAATAGGTTTATATCACTAATGGTCACATGAAAGCTGATGGTAGTACAAATAACATTAAGAATTATATGCGTTATGACATTTGAGAGATTAAGTTTGTATTACTTCTAAGAAAAATCTCTTTCCTTTTTAGGTTTAATCTTACCCACGTGAAATAAGAAATTTTCCACTTGCAAGCTATCTTTGTTCCAGTCTTTGTTTTTTATTTGCAAATAAATAATCGGCTTTAGTTTGAAGACAGAAATGAAAGGCATATCCTGAAATTATATCCTCACACATTTTACTACATAAACATGTACATGACCACACAAAATCCCACTTAGAAAATGTCTCTATAGGATACTAGCAAAATCCCATGGGATCTTAGGAGTTCAGTGGCATAGTTTGAGAAAACCAATAAGTCCTGAGGTAGGATAAGTATAGGGTCCTTTAATTCAGCAGCCGAACAAGACCACCAGAGACTGGGAATTCTTCCCTTCTTTTCACTCTGCTATGTGGGATCTTCCTTCATGTGAGAACTTCCTTCACAGTCACAAGGGGGCTGCACCTGCTCCAGGCATCACATCCCTTATATCCCCACATGGTAACAAACAAAACCTGAAAGAGAAAATAAGGGTGCAATCTTATCTTCTGTTCATTTACAAGAGTGAGGAAAGCTGTCCAGGAAGCCCCACCTCCAATCAGATTTTCCCTCAGCTAAAAATTAAATCATGTATACATTCCTAAACTAATCACGAGAGAGGGGAATGGAACGTTCATCATTGGTGTAGGTAAGTGATTCACAACCCATGCTACACACTAGCATCACTTGGAGAGTTTTCAAAAACTGTCAAACTCTATACCAATTAAACCAGAATCTCTGGGGACAGGCCCGGGCATCAGTATTTGTATAGAGCTCCCCAGAAGATTCTGAGTAATAGTGAAGGGTGAAAACCAGTGAATCTTACATGCATTAAGATTCGCCCCTTTGAGCAAGGCAGAGACCCAACCTTTCTTTAAATGTGTGGTTGCCTGAGAAGAGAAACAAATCGGGGTTCTGTTATCAAGGGAATAGAGACAGAATGGCTTTGCCATGCAATCATGGTATCTCAGAGAAGATTTAAGAACTAGTCAGAGCTGTAGAAGCACTTGCTACTGACGCACACTATAAACATGGAAGATGATTTTCACTTTTGAAGTCACAAGCAGTACACTGGATAATTGTCGAGCATTAGAGAAAACAAATTCCTTCTTGTCTCCTTAGGCTCAGAGCTACTGAGACATTGAGAAGCAAGTCTGTCAAGATGACAGAGAGCCGAGTGATGGATTCCAGTGATGAAACAGGAAATCCATTCATGAGTTTTTGGCATACCTCCAAATTGACGACTTAGCCAGAAATGGGATAACTGGATTTTCCTACTTCTCTTTTATCATCTTCAATGAGAATGGACCAAATACTAGAGCTAGATGGAACCTTAGCGAAAATCTGGCTACTCTCCCCGTCCCACCAGCCTGTCACCCACTTTTAAGTTTGAAGAGACCAGGACACATAGAGGTTACGTAATTACTGAGGATTATCCCAGCAGTCTGTGGCAAAAGTCACTCTCTCCATCCCCGCTTCCCCGCCCAGTCTCTGGTGCCCTTCCTATAACCATCAAGCTGTTTCCTTGATTGTACCTAATCGTATCTGACTTGCGAATGCTGTGTAGGAGGTGCTAATGGGCATGATTTAGCGTTAACACTCAGTTTTCTAAAAAGACACGTGGGGGCAGCAAATGTTTAGAAAAAAATTCCAGTTCTAACTTGTACTGCCTACATGTGTGTATGTTTGGGAAACATTTGGGAAATGGATATATGAGGGGGTTTTTTGATGAATTTATTTGATGGTATTAAGATTACTTATGACACATATGCTTCAACATGGGATTGGGGATTTCAGAGAAAGTGTTAGTCAACGTTATCAGCTTAGCTTCCAAATGTGCCTCTGGTAAGAGATTATGAAAAGCACGCCTTATACATAAGAAGCGCATCTTCAGAGTGTTTGTTAATTTTGAGTCACACCTTTGTAGAAATTAATGAGGTTTGGTGTCTCAGAAACTGGTCTAGGTATAGTCAGACTTACTGGTGAGGATTTCCTTTAGCTGTTCTCATAACCTATTTCCATTGTTATGATTAGTGATGAATAAAACATTCCTTTTGGGCAAATACTTCTATTTTTCATTTCCACTCTCATTGAATGTTTTCACTCTTATTGTCAAGTTTCTGAACAGTAACAACTAATAACTCCCAATCCAATACTGATTCTTGGAAGATTATTCCTGCTTTCATACTATCACCTGTTGATTTGAAAAGACAGAACAATTCTGTAAGAAGCATCATTAATTTCTTAAAAGATGAAACTACAATAGTAAATAGTAAAATGCTAAAAGTGATCTTAAGAGTGGAGTCCTTGTACTGGAATTTTAATGCCATGAAATGTCAGGCATGTGTCCACACTGTTCCAAACATATTAAAGACGCAGATAATTCAAGGCATATTCTGGCTAGAAGCTTGCATTTTCTGGTTTTCTTGTGGCTTTCAGTGGAGGTTGGGCTCGTTCATGAGAAACAGTCACCAAAGAAATGCCGACATTAGACCCAAGAGTCATTATTCTAGCTTTGTCCAGAGTCAAGGCTTTATTTCTATCAACACCGGACGTTCCCTGTCTACAATTAACAATGAATACGTAGCATCATATTTAATTCCAATTTCTCTAAAGCAGATTGGATGTTTAGGTTTACAAACATTCTTTAGTCAAAAAGGTATTTTAGACTGGGCACAGTGGCTCATGCCTGTAATGCTAGCCTTTGGGAGAGCTAGGCAGGAGGATTGCTTGAGGCCAAGAGTTTGAGACCAGCCTGAGCAATACAGCAGGGCTCTGTCTCTACAAAAAATAGAAAAATTAGCCAAGCATGGTGGCGTGCAGTGCACCTGTAGTCTCAGCTACTTGGGCCACTGAGGCAGGAGGATCTGTTGAGCTCAGGAGTTGGAGTATGAAGTGAGCTATGATGATGCCACTGCACTTTAGCCCAGACAAGAGAGCAAGACGCTGTCTCAAAAAATAAAAAAGAAGAAGAAGATATTTTAATCAGGTTGTTAATCCTGAGCACAATTCCAGACACAGTGTCAGGGCTAACTCACTAGGGAATAGGTGTGGTGAGGGGAAGGCCACCAGGCCGGACATCAAAGCTTGCGCCCCCGCCCCCACCCCCCAGGCCACCAACCAGCTAAGTGGCTCTGGGCTCAGTATACATACCTGACCGGGGTTCAGTATGCACACACTCATAGTGAGGGGCATTATGGTGAGAGTTCTAGGGCTCTAAAATTCTGTGATTCTGATGGTTTCTTCTTCAGAACTGTGAAAAGCATACTGAATTCCCTCTCCTTGGGAGGTTTCAGACAGGCTGCTGTTTAATCTCAAACATCACAAGTCAGATTTTTCCTGTCTAGTGTTGGCATCGGAACACACCAGAGCTGCTAAGGCCAAGGAAATCCCATTGTTTGAAGAGGTTTTCCTTTGTTAGCTTCTCTTTCTAGCAGCAAAAGAGATGTTAAAAATCATGTCAATATCCTAGGGTTTTTTTGTATAAATATTTGAACACAATAAGAGTATGTAAACTGGATACATTTTTTTTTTATGTTTTACTTAACCTGAATTTTATATGATAGTTGCTTTAGTGCACCAATAATGAAAGGAGAAAATAAGCATTTAAACAATTTTAAAGTATTTATTCTTTATTTAGTACACTTAAGAGTTTCCCTCAAGATGTAGTTTTAAAATTTAAAAATTGTAAGACAATTAGAAATTAGGCTAGGCAAGGTGGCTCATGCCTGTAATCCCAGCACTCTGGGAGACTGAGGCAGGAGAATCACTTGAGCTCAGGGGTTAAAGACCAGTCTGAGCAAGAGTGAGATCTTGTCTCTACTAAAAGAAACAGAAAAAATTAGCTGGGCACGGTAGTGCACACTTGTAGTCCCCACAATTCGCAACTTGGGAGGCTGAGGCAGGAGGATTACTTGAGCCCAGGAGTTTGAGGTCCCAGTGAGCTGTAATGATGCCACTGCACTCTAGCTGGGTGACACAGTGAGAGTCTGTCTCAAAAAAAAAATATTTACTTTGGCTCTGAGGCTGCTATGAGCCAAATCCACAGTCCCATCTACAAAGGAATAGGCTCTTAGATGAATTTCTTGAGCACTAACACTATGTCAGAATTATTTTATTGCCCTACACATTTTTCTTTGTCTCCATCAGTTCCTTTTAAAATTCTACTCGATGGCAAATGTTTCTCCAAGCTGCTTCAGAAATCCTATCTTGAAATCAGGCAAAATATGAATTCATAAGTATAAAAACAAACCAAAGCAACCATCAATTATATTACATCATTATGACAATGTACTCGATTGTTCTATCATCATCAGCTTGGCTCCAACGTTGGGAACTCTGTCTCACAAAACCCTCTCGCTGTGTGGTCCTGGGTTTCAGAAGTGAAACCGAGTGAGAGGTGGGCACAGAAAGAACAGCCATCAAGTGCTCAAGGTTGTCACTGTTAGAGGAGATGAGCGACACCGAGCAGGTACAGGTGGATGCCCCACTCCATGACTAGCTCTCCTTCTAGCTCTTTCCCAACTTCCAGGCCTGCTGACCAGCAGTGAGCCCAGGCCCCAGCACCAGACACTTTGCTTCAAACCCACAGAGGCCACTCTGAGTCCAACACCCTCCATGGACTTCTTCCCCAGCTGCGGGACGTGCCTGGCTTCCCGACGTCCCTGCAAGTTTCAGCTCATTGTCCAGCGCCAGGATCAGTGAATGACTTTTCTCTGATTCTCCAACCTCCCTTTTCAGGCCTGTGCTTTCCCAGATTCTCCCACAATTGTGTAGGGTATAATTCCTCTAATAAATCCCTTATTCCACAATATTCACAGTGTTGCAACTTCCCTGATTGAACCTAGACTGATAACAAGTAATATAACACGCTTTGTCATATACAGGATTAATGGTAAAGAATCCTTCTTTATCTAACTCCCAACTTCCATCGCTGGCCATGTATGATCCTCTCGTTAAATGAAAACGTCCTCATTTCTAGATCCTCATCTGCAGAGGAAGCATTTCTAATCGTGCAAAGTTCCAGTGCTGTGAAAATTTCTCAAGTCTTGGGCCAACAGGAAGGTACAGCTGTGTTAGAGGTGGGTAGAGTCGTTATCACTCTGCGCTACTGCCTCCCTCCCACTCTCCACAAGGGACTTGGTGTGGCCAACCTCCAGCTCTTGAAAATAGAAACTGGCAATTCTGACAGCTGCTTGGGACCAAGAACTCCCCTGATCATCCAATTTTCCTAAATTTTCTCTCAGTCCGAGCAACATAGGAACCGAACTGGGATTTAGGTTGGCATTGCTTTTTTTAGTATATTTTGAAAGACATTGGAATTCAGTCATTAAGGATTCATTCTTTGGGCTAAACCCAGTCATCTCATTTAGAGTCTCCTTTCAAATGCAAATGCTCCTCAAAGAGATAATAATAATATCAATCCACTATATGGCTCTTATGTGCCAGGGACTGTTCTAGGCACACCGCAGATATTAACTCATCTAAACCTCACCACAGCCTTTTCAGGGAGTTACTTTTATTATCACTCCTTTTTTTCCGATGAAGAAACTGAGGCCCGGAGAGTAGCGTTCCCAAGGTTTCCCAGCTAGTCAATACCAGGCTAGGAACCTAAACAGTCTGGCTCCAGAGTCTTTGATTTTCTTTTTTTTTTTTTTTGAAACAGAGTCTTGCTCTGTCACCCTGGCTAGAGTGCTATGGCATCACCATAGCTCACAGCAACCTCAAACTCCTGGGCTCAAGCAATCCTCCTGCCTCAGTCTCCCAAGTAGCTGGGGCTACTGGTGCGTTACCACACCCGGCTAATTTTTTCTCTTTTTCGTAGATACAGGGTCTCACTATTGCTCAGGCTGGTCTCCTGAACTCAATTGATCCTCCCGCCTCGGCCTCCCAGAGTGCTGAGATTACAGGCATGAGTCACCTCACCCTGCCCAGAGTCTGTGATTTTAACCAGCACATTGTACTATATCTCTGAAGAAATAAACAGCTTTCGCCTGATTTATTTATTCATTTATTTAGTCAATAAATATTTGTTTAGCGCCTACTGCATGCTGGGTGTTTTTTCAGGCCTCAGGATATGGTGTAAATACATGTAGCCCCACTGGTCCTACCATCATGGCTATGGCCCCTGCTGCCCTAGAGCTCATTGGCATTCTCATATCAACTAGCATCTGTGTTGGCCTGGGGTATCCAGTACACGGAGTGCTTTGGAAAATAATGGTGTACACACAGTAATAATAACTACCATTTATTAAGTGCACACTATGTGCTACACATTGCACTTTTTTATGTAATGACTGTCTGGTTCCCACACAGGAACACCAACACACCTCCACACCACCAGGCCCCATCCATCCCTCCACAGCCCACCAAGGGGGCCCTTTAACCACCTTCCTGCCCAGGACCAGTTCAGACCCATCCTCATTGCTGGGCTCAGTCTCGCTTGGCTTAAAGGAAGGAGAAGGGTTGGGGTAGGACCCCTATTGGTCCTAGAAGTTGGAAGCTGTCATTATGCTGGAATTGGGTGGGGTGATCTTTTCCTTTATCTGAAAAAGGATTAGAATATTTTTTAAGAAGGATTTTTTATAAATATTTACTGAGCACCACTACAAAGAGACTTTTCGAAAATCTTATTACTGTTAATTACTGATTGTTTATGCAACATCAAAAAATGTTTACAGAATCAAAGGAAAAGAGGTTTTATCCAAACCACCCTCTGACCCCTGTTCCTCTCAGCTTCTCTGTTCATTTGTGTCTGGCATTGATCAGCATTGGTGTGGAATTCGGGAACCCGGGACTGGATCCCTGACTCCTTTTCTCTGTAAGCCATAGCAGTTCAGGAATGCATCTCATCTCTCAGGACTTCAGCTTCTCACCTGGAAATGGGAATGAGAGTATTGTGAGGACCAAGCCACACGATGGAAGCAAAGGGTTTTCCTTGGTGCCTAGTGCATTGCAAGTACTCAGCAAACTGGTAAAGAGTATCCTTCCCTCCCATGGCCCTCAAGGATGCCACTCCAGGTTTCTTTCTAGGGCTCTAAGGGCCTGCCTGTATTTTGTCAAGATGTCCCATTCCATTTAACCTACCTTATTTCAAGGACCATTTTA
Organism: Avahi laniger; assembly: GCA_963575035.1. NCBI lineage: Eukaryota > Metazoa > Chordata > Mammalia > Primates > Indriidae > Avahi > Avahi laniger. The sequence goes on from CAUYSK010075636.1 coordinate 10,931, forward strand.
AGACACTGCTGTAGAAGCATCAGTGCTGATGGAGGAAGATGATGAAAGCTAGTCCCCTTGTTTTACAAATGAGAAAAATCAAGTCCCAGAGACAAGAAGCTACTTGCCTCAAATCACAGTGTGGGTTAAAATGGAGCTGGAATTAGAACCCAGGTGTCCTGACTCTCTGCTGGGACTTTTTCTGACTCTGGAAATTCTGCTTGGAGTGTTCTCCATGCAGGCAACATCCTTTAGGGCAACATCCTTTCCTCCATGGGGAGGACTCAGGAAGGACCGAGCAACCTGGCCAAGCACTGTGCCCAGTGGCCCAAACCCCAGGTCCTCCTCACTCTTCATCCCCCCACTTGAGCTCTCTTCTGAGCCCAACCCGTAGAGCTCACTGACTACTGCGTAGCACCTGAATGGCTCACAGGATCCCAAAGCAAACAGTGCAGAACTGAGGTCATGATTGTCCCCAAACACATCATTCCTTCTGTATTCTCCATCCCACTTAATGACCTCTCCATCCATCAACCTGTTCCCCAGGGAGCATCCTCACGTCCTCCCCGAGCTCAGTTAATCCACATCTTAGCCTGTCAGCTTGGGAGGGGCACCCTAATCAGTGCCCAGAGCCTGCCAGGTCCACATCCATTTCGACATTAACGCCATCTGAGACCAGCTCCAAAAGCTGATGCTGAGATTGTAAGTCGGAAAATGGTGCTTAAGGAACAAAGTCTTCCTCTGCCTTATCTCTAGCCAATCTGGATCCTGGGAGAAGCTTGCTCAAAATGCTTTGAGGAAGACAGGTGTACAATTACATGTTATCCATCATCTTAGCCAAATGTTTGGAAAGCGGGAAAGGTTGGGAAGCCCAACTTAAAATTCTGGGATGGGAAACATTTATCTTCCAAGCAGGGGAGGCTCACCTGGTGTGCTCATCTCTCTCTCCTCAGAGCTGAGTCCTCTTCTGGATGGTTAATCCCCAGGGGGCTGAAACTGACCTGTAAAAACCACTTGGCAGCAGCTGCAACTGCCAATCTCTGGGAAGACCAGAAGCAACAAAGAGCCTGATCTGAGACTGGCAGAGTTGGTGGATGAGGAATAGGATTGCATGAAAGGCAGAGAACTTTTTTTATTAAGTAAGTAAACTCACCTCCCTATTCAGTCTCCTATGGTGACTTCTGTTCTCGCCACTGTCCAGAAACCACCCTCACCAAGTCACTGCCGACCACCTGCTTGCCTCTGGTGGCCTTTCCTTGCCCACCCCCCACTCTGGGCTTCTGAGCTTTCACCACTGTCCAGGCCCCCTGACTCTTAAACTTTCCTTCTTAACAGATTCTCCTATAGATCCCCTTCCACCTCTCTGATCCCCACTCTGAATCCACTCCAGACAAGGTTCTCTCAATGGTCCTACTTTCTTCTCCCATCCTATAAATGCCAGTATTTCTTTCCCAGGGTCAGTCCCCAGGTCTCCACTTGTCTCTCTCCACACTCTCTCTCCCAAAGAGACCATCACCTCTACCCTAATTGACCCTCCAACACTGTCTCCTCCAGGTGAACTCTTTATAGGTACTATCATCACCTTCCCCTATAAAAAATCTTCCCCAGTTTCCTTGCTTTTTTCAAGAGTTATCCCACTCTTCTGTCTCCCAAGATCAAAACTGAGGGATCATCTCTGTCTCTTCCCTCTCCTTTTTCCTCCTCATGCAATCAGACCCAAGTCTTTTTTACTTAGCTAAACCTCCCCACACCATCGTGTTTCCATTGCCACCCCTCTAAAATGAGCCTCCAACATGTGCCTACGCAAAGACCTCAGCCTCCTAATTGGTATTCATCACACAGTTCGGAGTGCTAATTCTAGGCTCTATGAAAAGGCCAGATTTGGCTCTTAAACCCCCCTAAGATCCAAATAAGTCACTTGAGCAATCTTACCACTTCTGCTTTGGATTCACAGCCTTTCAAGTCAGACGGAGAAAATAAAATCACCTTCCATCCTATCCCTATCCCTGGAATACTATACTATATTGAATTAATTCTCCTGTTGATAATTAAAAACTCTAGACAAAATTTTTTTAAAAAAATAATTGTTCAAAAGCACTGGAGAGCAGTGAAGGACACGCAGAAACTTAGGAGGATTTGACCTTTAAAAGAAGGAAAACACAGTGGATGAGATTTATATTTATCCCATCTTTCCCCTGGTGATTGGTGCATGGTGAATGGGAATAGAACTCGGGCAGAAAGCACCAGTCCACTGGGATAAGGAGTCAGAGATCAGAGTTAGAGGCTGGCCACTGAGAGAGAAATCCTGGAAAGGAAAAAGGAACCACAAAATCTGGGTAGAAATTCCCCCCAAATCCTTGGATAACTCTGAACTGTACATGTTCAGGGAAATATCCAAGAAAGCCAGCAAAAAGCAAAAACTGGGAGGCTGAAAGGCAGTACGGAGATTTCAATAGGTTCTGGTACTGGGGAGATTGAGTTTCAAGTTCAAGTTTCACCAATTTAGAGGGCCTTAGTTTTCCAGTGAAACCCCAGAAGGGCCATAATTTAGGAATAAAAGCCATATCCCAAGACTAAGGACTAAACACTAGGATTAGGAGAAAAATAGCCCTGCCATACAGAGCCTAAATGAAACCTTCATAGAAACAAGGTGTGATCCTCCAGTAATTTAACTGCCAACTCAACAAAACTCAACCCTCTTGGAGTAAAATAACTCAACCCAGAGTCTCTACAATGTAATCATCCACGATAATGAGTATACAATAAAAAGAATTTACTAGACTTGTAAAGAAGCAGGAAAATGTGACCCAAAATCAAGAGAAAACAATCAATAGAAACAGACATCTTCACAACCCATTGTTGAAATTAGCAGAAAGGATTTTAAAATAATTGTGATAAATATGTTAAAGCACCCATGGATGCATGTGATATATGAAAAGACAGGAGGTTTCAGGAGAAAATTGAAAACTCCAAAAAAGAACCAAATGGGGCTTATAAAACTGAAACTTCTAATATCTGAAATTTTAAAAAATTCATTGGATAAAATTAAGAGATTAGACAATGTGGAAGAAAGAATTAGTGGACTTAATAATAGGTCAGTAAAAATTACCCAAACTGAATCACAAAGGAAAAAAAATTGAAAGAAATCAATGATTTGCAAAATACTAAAAAGTCTAACACACAGGCAATCGGAATCCTAGAAAGCAATGAGAAAGAAAATTAAACAGAAAGAATGTTTGAAGAAACATGGACCAAAATTTTCCCCCATTTTGTTAAAAACATCAACTTACAGACCCAAGAAGCTCATCAAATCTTAAGAAGGATAAATACAAAGAAAACCATATTATCAGTTAAATTTCTGAAAACCAAAGAGAAAAAGAAAATCTTAAAAGGTATAAAGGGGGGAAAATATTACCTATAGAGCACTAATGGTAAGAATGACAAATAATTTCTCACCAGAAACAATTGAGATCAGAAACAACAGAACAATATCTGTAAAGTGTTGAAAGAATAACTGTCAAACTAGAATTCTATATCCAGTGAAAATTCCTTTAAAATTGAAGGTGAAAAATATTTTAGGCAAATAAAAACTGAATTCATCATCAGCAAATTCACAAGTATAAAATGTTAAAGGATGTTCTTCAGGCTGAAGGGAAATGACACCATATGAACATCCAGATCTATAGGAAGGAATAAAAAGCATCAAAAATGGAAAATAGATGAGAAAATATTTCTCAAATCTATTTTTTTCTTTTCTTAAATTTTAAAAGACAATTGACTATTTAAATCAAAATATTCCATTATGGGATATATACCTTTGTGAAAGTAAAATACATAACTACATCCAAGAACTTCCTATTTTCTTTCCCACCACCTCACTGTCCCTAAGAGATAAAGAGCCTTTAAAATTGACCACCTGGAGACCTTCAAATCAACCCACAAAGATCAGTAGTATTCTCTTTGGTTAGGAAGAGCTTTATCCCCAGATTCTTACCTCTTTGCACACTTCTTGCTGCCTGGCCAGACTCCCCAGGTATATGAGGTTTCTTAGCTCTTGTTCCTTCTCCATAGAGAGGGCCCACGTTGATTCTACTTCCAACCGCAGACACTGATAACTTCTCTAGAGCTTCCATGTTCAGCTTCCTCTTGGAAGAATTTTCTTCTCTATTTGTCTAGCTAATTCTTACTCATCCTTCAGGTTTCAGCTCCAACATCATTTCCTCAGGGCATCCCTCACTGACCACTGCCCCCCTCAATCATGCCCACGTCTGTTTCTGTGCCTGGATGCCTGCCCGATCTCCTAGTTTCTCTAGACAAGGCACCACCCCAGTCCTGTCCCAGTACCCCAAGGCTGAGTCCACATGCCCACTGCTGGGTTCATGGAATGCCTACCTATTCTAGCTTTCACTCTGCCTCCCACAATACTCACCTTTTCCCAGCTGCTTGGACCATCTTGATGCTGATTAACTTACAGCGTGAACTTCTCATCACCAACTGCAGGATTCTCCCTGCCAGGAGTGCCTTCAATCCAGAACATGGTCATGCTCATTCTGCTCCATCATGTTGCTAATAAATGCTATTTAATGCACAAAAGTGTATTTTTGAGAATGCCCACGCTTAGAGACAGGAGAAGGGCAAGAAAATATTTGGGGTCAGCCTGGGTTGAGACCCTCTTAGGCACTCCCATGGCACCCTCACAGCTCTCGTGACGTCATGTTGTGATGGACCCACAACCCTGCCATCCACTGTGTCCCCAACACCCAGCTCGGAGTCTGGCTGCATTTGCACACTCTGTCAGTACTTTTTGAATAAATAAATGAAAATTTACAGAGTCAGGAAAGACCTAGAGGAAAAGGACTTACTAAAGTAAAGGGAGGAAAGTTTCAAGAAAGTATCAGATGTCTTGTTCTGCGCCCCACCTCTTGCAGCACTGGTGTGGCAGTTGGTAGGTGACATCACTTGGGAGAGGCTGAAAGAGTGCCCATTTATATATTCCTGATGCTAAAGGACACTGCAAGGTCATGCTTGCCTAAGAAAGTTACAGTGATGGTCATTTTTTTGTACTAAGAGATCCTACATAATGAGATAAGTGACATTGCTGCCATAAAGGCCTGGGACTAATCAGGGAACATAATCTTAGCATATTCTATTACTAGAGTGCACTTGACATTTACCTCTACTTCAGTGATTCACGGTCCTGGTGTGACTGCTGTCAAGGTGTCTCTAATTATCTCAAGCATGTCAACAGATTCCCAAAATCAGATGAATTTACATTCACCTTAATACGAATTGCCAGGCCCCACCAGACATAGTTACGAGGAATCCCTGGAGTCGAGCCTGGAAAGCTGTATTTTGTCATAAAGATTCTCAGACGATTCTGATGCAGCACTTTGAAATTATTGTTCTCTTCAAACCCTCTCACTTTCCAAACAAGCAAACTGAGCCAGACAGTAGAAATGACTTGCCTACAGCTATGCGGTGCCAGGATCAGAGCCAAAGCCCAGGCCCCTTGACTCCAATTCCAGTGCTCTCCAACTGTGCACACAGCTTCAGAAGCCCCAGGTCCTCGCACCTGGCCCTGGGAAACTGAGCAAGGCTTAATGACGGAAAATCCTGCTCTGTGTGACCTTGCAGCCTGTGGGTGCAGGGAAAGGAGAGAGCAGCAGGTATGATGTGATGTAATCAGCTGCAAGGGGCTTCTCCCACCAGAGAGACAGAGCTGTGAGCTGTGCATGAGCCACTGTCCTACTGGTTGCTAGAAGCCCTGACACCCACCAGCTGCTTTCCTATCCGAAATTCACTCATCTTTCTCCCACCCATTCTCAACTCCTCCCAGGGATGAGAAAAAGGAAGAGAGACAGCTGGGCACGTGTCTCCTTGAAACGAACGGACGGCACAAACAAAGGAACCTAGAGGTTGGAGTGGAAAGGCTGCCTGGGCAGTTTCTATGGCAACGCTTCCATCCCTGCCCTAGCAGCTACGTGCTGCCTGGCATGTGCACTCTGCCAAGTCCCTGGAGGGCACTACTGTCTCTCACTTGCTCAGGGTGCAGGAGTAAGTCGCTAATCTGGGATTCAGATCATATTAATAACATCCAAAGGCAATCATGGGACCTTGAACCAGCTGGAGCTGAAGGCTCGCGTCTGTGGGCCACCGAGGGAGGGGCCTCCGCATTCCTCCTCCTGCCACAGGCTTGGCAGGCAGTAACTGCTCAAATAATGTTGGAGGAATGGCTGAATGAATGAGTCTCTCCCAGGCTACAGTAAGCTATTCTGTCCGTGGTGGTCAGAGAAAAGCAGAACCTGGGGGGCGGAAGGGCAGGCCCTCCCCAAACTGTGCAGGACACACATTGACCTTCAGATTGCTTCCAGGAGCCTCCCCCCTTCACTCCTCCCACACGAGTGTCCTCTGGCCCCTCTGAGCTGCAAGCGACCAGTACCAAGGAGACAGCAACGAGGAGCTACCCCGGCCAGGGTCCTGTGCTTCCCTCCCTCTGCAGAACCCTCCTCCGCACCCCTGCCCCATCCAGCTCACGCGCTCTGGGAGAGAGGTGTACAGCCGTGCAGCTCTAAGAGTGGAATTCCAAGCACCGGTGATGAAAATGTTAGCAGGAAAGGACAGGAGCTTCAGTGGAGTCCTGCAAAGTATTAAGATTTGCCATCATAGCCTGGAGCACATTTAAAAACATATCTCAATATCTTCTTCCCTTTGAAGGCAGCTGTCGTATTTGGAAAGACCAAACCAGTCCTGTGAAAAAGGTAGGCAAATAAACTGGATAATGCCACTTGGGATAAAAGTCTCCTCATAGCATTGATAAAGTGGTAAGACTTGGAGTTTGTTTGTTTTGTTTTGTCTGTGTTTGGATTTGCAGGGTCAGTTGAGTAATTTGAGAAATATTCCTCGAGTGTGTCGCATGACCAGGCACCCACGCAGGCCCTGGGGACCATGAGAAGTGGGCCTGGGAGGAGGAGGGGGACATATTCCACCGGGGAGACAGACAGGCAACCTCAGGACAACACAGCTCACCCCTCCCCACGTTGCTTCAGACCCTGTCCGCTGCGTGGCGCCACAACCCACCTGCCCCTTCCCTCCTTCACTCTCTCCTGGCCCTCTGCTCAGTGTCCCAGTTGCTGAAAGCTGCTAGAGGAAGCATCTCAAGACTCTCAACAACAGCTGTTTTAAATTTTAACCACTATCCTCCTGTCCCTTTGGCATCCCCTCACTAGCAGTAGATAACCTATCTAATCTTTTCCAGAGAGAATAGAGGGCTTGAGGCAGGAGCTCAGTCAACCCCACCCCGGCCCCTAGTTTTATCTCTTTAGTGATCCTTCCTCCCCTTATGCTGTCCATGGCAGGGAAGGAGATGTGTCTTCTCCTGCCCCCAGCTAAGCTTCCCTCTTGTCCTGACTTCACACACCCGCCCCGCTCCCCAGATAACTGTCTTTCCTTTCTACTGATTTTATCCTACATCACACAAAGACACCCAAGTCTGCCCCCAGCTGTTCAAAAACTAGCAAACCGATAGCAGCAGAGACAAACCCTTGACCTTTCTAGGTGCCATTTTATATGGCTCTTTCCCTCCCCAGTAAAGCTCTATTTAAACAAAAAAAAAATTATCTTGGAGAGAAACATTCACAGGGGTTTTTGTTTTTTGGTTTTTTTTAAATCAATTTGAAAAAAAAAGCATACAATGAGGCTGGGCACAGTGGCTCACGTCTGTAATCCTAGCACTCTGGGAGGCCAAGGCGGGAGGATTGCTTGAGGTCAGGAGCTCGAGACCAGCCTGAGCAAGGGTGAGACCCCATCTCTACTAAAACAGAAAAATTAGTTGGGCATGGTGGCATGCTCCTGTAGTCCCAGCTGCTCAGGAGGCTGAGGCAGGAGAATGGCTTGAGCCCCAGAGTTTGAAGTTGCTGTGAGCTATGATGCTTCCACCGCACTCTAGCTGGGGTGACAGAGCAAGACTCCGTCTCAAAAAAAAAAAGGCACGCAATGAAAAAAATGTCTTCTTTCTATCCCAGCCCTCTTCCTAGAGGCAACTTTTCTTGCCAGTTTCTTACATGCATAGAATTATGTCCATTACATATCCCTTCTCTTCTCTTATTTACACTTTCTGTTTTCACATAGTGCCAAATATTCCACGTTAGCATATATAGATCTGTCTTATTTTTTTTAACATCACAGATGACCCCAAAGTACATACAATGGACATTTCGAAATTTATTTGAGAACTATTCTGTTAGTAGATGTTTGGATCTCCCTTTTGCTATTTCAAATTATTGCAATTAATAACCTTGTGCATGAATCATTCTGTATATGAATATTTCTACAGGATAAATTCCTAGATGTAGAATTATGGGGTAAAATTATGTATGCATTTGAAATTTCTACTAATATCCCCAGATTGGCCCACCATAGAGAAGGCACCAACTTACACTCCCATCAGCAAAGAATAAGAATGGCTCTTCTACATTTTATACATTGTTTACACTGAACATATATAACCTATATAACCTTTATAAGTAGAAAAAAATCTAAAGGCTAAGAAAACAAAGAAAGAAATGGGTAAGGGACACGCTTGTTAAAGGGCTGGATTTTTCTATCACTAGCTACTGAGAGAGCCGAGGGGGAAAGTATGACAACAGCAGCTAACACTTGTGGTGAGCGGTCCCACGGTGCTCCTCTCTCACATGCATCAATGCATCTCATCTTCCTTCAACCTGAAGAGATGGGTGTCATCATCGTCATCATCATCACATCATCATCGTCTTCATCTTCTGCATTTAACTGATGAGTGAACTGATGTACACAGCTGATAATTGGAAAAGCCAGGATTTGGACCCAAGAGTTTTGACTTCCATGTTAGCATGCTTAACCCACATTATGGACCTTTCTGAGGAATGTCTGACCATTGGGCCATCCTCCACTAGAGCACACCATGGACAGTGTCTTCTCCCACACTCTCGCATGTAAGCATCTCATGGGTGGTCATTCATACAGGGCCATTGATAAATGGGACCCCTCCAAGCACTCACCATCTGCCATGAGGCTAGAGGCCCTGCCCCATGAGCACAAGGGGATCCAGAGGGAAACTCTCCCCAGCTGGGAGGGACCTCCTGACAGGCTGAGGACAAGGGCACAACAAACACTTACGGAGGGCGATTGTAGGCCACACTGTACCAGGCATCTTACACACATTATCTCTGATTCCCAGCACCCTCCGAGGTAGATTGCTATCCTTTTCCCCATTCCACAGAGGAGAAAGGGTAGCTCAGAAAGAGTAAGTGACTTGCCCCCATCAGAAAGCAAATGGATTCCAGAACCGGGATTTGAACCACAGTCTGTTATTCCAAAGACCAAGTTCATCCCATGCCCCTGCCTCCTAGGTAGGTTGAGTTGCTGTCAGTTATCATCCGCTTTCTGCACCACGGCAGGAGGAACACAAAGACCCTCAAGGACCTGCCTGGGGCTGGGGGGCTGCGGTGGGGGAATGGGGGTGGCAGTCCTGGGGCAGCTTGGGGTGGGTAGACTAGGCCCAAACTGCAGGAGAGACTGACAGCGCGGCTCTTTCGCTATCTCAGCCTTCTCAGGCCAGGCCAGCTGACTGGGCAGCCTTTGGCCTCGCAGGGAGGGAAGGACAGTTCCTTTCACAGAATGCGGACGGGAATCCTCCCCTCGAGGTGTGTTAAGCCTGGGCTGAGGCCCCAGTGAATCCCCCCTCATGGTTATCAGGGACTAGGTTCTTACCGGATGGTCTTTTTTTTTTAAGCTTCTTAACCTAAAAACAGGTCAATAGGTTAGAGAGGGGAGAAAATAGCTAGACTCAAAATAATGTGTGGAATGGTAAGCAAAGCTTACTGTGCGTGGAATCTGGGTAAAGAAAACTATGTGGGTTTTTTTCCCCCAACATTTTCCACAGACAGTGATTTTGAAGTAAAAGCACTGTTACTAAAATATAAAAGTATTATAAAAGCTGCACTCCCATTGCTGTACATTACCCACTCAAACATAAAATAGTGGGGGTTTTAAATTTAAGTGTATTTCTGGTCCCCATTCCCCATACTGTAGCTGGCATCTTTGGGCAACAATAGCTGAGTGCTCACTACGTGGGTGGCAACTCTGTGGTCCCCAACCCACTTCTCTCCCCGTGTCTCGCCAAAGCTTGGAGACCAGTCCAATGTTAACTTCAAATTGGACTTTCCAAGTCTGATTTCTTATAGAAATTTTTTTGTGATCTCTTTGGGGTTGTTTTATTTTTAATTTGAAAACCACTGACTTGCAGCATTGTTTCTATGAGGGAAAATGTGCTTCAAGTTCCAGACCACACACTTTTAGGACACAGCCTGTTCCTGCTGTAGGTAACAGAATGACATAATCAATGAACCAGTTTCAGCTGCTACAAGAGGCAGTGAAATAGAACCTAGCCTCTCAACTCAGACATCAAAAGCATTCCAAGCTCAAGTGTAGCTGGTGTTATGTCTCCTTTTCTCCTCTTTTAACTAAACATATCTATTCATGTTTTATCACCAATTTAGCCGGCCCCTACTCTGAGCCTGCAGCAGAGTCTGGCACTGGGGATACTGACATGAATAAGCCTTCCAGAAGCCATTGGCAGGTGTGCAAAAAGTCTGAAGGGGGCTCCAAGGAGAATGGCCAAGTGTCCTGAGGAAGGCAATGCAGAATTGCCACTCAAATGATGAGAGACTGTTGGGAGTGGGGATAACTCTAAAGCATGAAGCATAAGCCTGGACAGGCAAGATAACAAGACACAGGTACCAGATAGGTCCGCCTGCCACCCCAACTTCCCCTTCACACTGAAAAGACCGTGCCCTCAGGCCCCTAAACAGGTGGATTGTGATAGGGTTGTCCTCAACAAGACAAGAGTGGCTAGCCGATTGGATGGGTGGGCACCTAACCCAAAAGCTTAGGCTGGCTGGTGAGCCTTTTGAGGTGTTCAATACAGGTGACAATAACTAAGTCAGCCAATCACTCTGGCTCCCTCTGGAATTTACACAGGAAAAATATCAGGAATTTGGCCAGTAAGTGAAGAGTCAAGTGTAGAGAATTAAAGACACCAGAGTTGACTAGGCACTAGACTAAAGCTGCCTCTGCCCCTGCCTAAACTTTGAGTTCTACTTTGAATCTGTTCTGTATAACAAATCATCCCAAAACCTAGTGGCTTATTACAATAATAATCGTTTTATTGCTCACAATTTGCATGAGTCAGGAATTTGGGAAGGGCTCAGCCAGGCGGTCTCTTGGTCTCTCGGTCTCTCGGGCAATTGCAGTGAGGTGGTGGTTGGAGCTAACACAGCAGGGAGTTGGAGCACCTGAGCACTGGCAGGGCATCTGTCTCTCTGTTTGTGTCCTCTCAGAAATTCTCCATGGCATCTCTCTCTATGGGCTAGTTTGCACTTCCTCACAGCACAGTAGCCTCAGGACAGGCAGACTGCTTACACTACACTGAGGGCTTCGAAGGAGAGTTTCAGCAACCAAGGTGGAAGCTGCATTGCCTTTTATGACCTAACCTCAAAAGTCAGCCATTATCACTTTCATGTACTATTTTGGTTGACTTGGTCACAAAAGCCCAATTAGTTTAAAAGCCTACCTCCTAATGGAAAGAATTAAAAAAAAAAAAAGACATATTTTAAATTTCCACACAATCTCAGCTCAACCTTACAATAAAACTCCATTTTCCTGAGGATTTAGATTAAGGTCGGAGTTGAATCTCTGTTCCATACGCTTTAGACAAGCTACAGTTAGCTCAGCAGGGCTGGAGCATAAAGTATGAGAGGAACAAAGGGACAAATAAGTCCAGAGAAGTAGATGAGAGTCTTTCATGTCAGACTGGGGGGTTTGGAATTTTTCCTACAGGTGTCTACTTTTTCTTCCAGGACAAATGAGGACAGGTACAGGTGACTTCCATAACTAGGTTGTCTCTAGGACAGAGACTGGCTGGTGGTCTGGAGCAGGAGGCACCCCATACCACATTCCTTAGATTAGGAAAGTCCTTAACAAAAAAATCAGCACTTCTGGCTTCTCTTAAAAAATTATTTGTATCATTCTTGCATGGACACAGAGCCGGGGAGAGAATAGCAGCTGTCCTTTTCAAATAGGATGTGTACCCTCAACTTAGCCAGAGTCTCCACAATTTCCTGTTGCATCAGAATTGTCTTGTTTCATTATTTATCTTATTTTCCCAGGAGACACTTGAGTTTGTGACCTCTGATCTCAGGCTTCCCATGGGCAAGAGCTTTGTTGCACCCAGGCTAATAAACCTCCCTCTCACTTCACGTTTGGCTATGGAATGGAGATATATTCTCTATTTGTTCAAAGCATAGTTCGCTTAAACTTTGTCAACACTATATGCACACATGTGTTTTTGACTGTTTTTAAAGAGAAAACTTGTGCTTGAGGTCATCTCACTTGCCTAACTGGATTTGGTCAATTTGTTTAGAATAAGTAAAAACAACTGTGTATCCTGTAAAGTCTAAATCAAGCACCAGGTGACTTCCCTGCAGAAGGTCCCTCAGCTGCCCTTTTGAGTCAGCATCTTGGTGATGGCTGGGCCAATTAGTCCAGGGGTGATTTCAGCCAATCAGAACACAGAAATGGCTAAACTGGTGTAAATCACTGAGTGATACATCGTCTCACCTCACAGGAAGTGGCTTGTCATACTCTTCTTCAACACTACAAATCCTACCCTTTCTTCAAGCCCCAAATCCAATCCCAGCTTCTTCTAAAATCCTTCTCCAACTGCTCTGGTTGTATAAACAGGGCTTGCTCCTGGGATGGCCTCTATGGCTGGCTTTGCACCTGTGTTTCCAAGTCCCTTCCTCCCAGCTCTTTCTCCCAGCGCCTCATCTCCATCGGACTCCCTTTTGACCCACAGCTTGCCTGGACCTTGCCCCCATGCGGCTGCAGCCCTCATTTTCCTGGCAGCCCAAGTCCTGCCATAGCCTCTCAGGCTGAATCAGACTGGCTCCTGTCTGGCCTGTTCCTCCCTGCTGGGTACTCTGGGGCCGGAACTGCACCCTCTTCTCACCTGTCCTGCCATAAATGCCTGTTCCTGTGTCTATCAGAGACACTGAAACCAGTGAGAGGGTGAGAACGTGCAAGGGGCAAAATACCAGATGTCTGGGGGGGCAGACACAGAAAAAGCCAGAGGAAATTCCAGCTGGGGGCTGGCTGACGTAGAGCCTGGTATCTTCGCTCAGGATTGAAAATGAACCCACTGGAGACACGTGAGCACATGAGTGGCACCAGTGGTCCATACCTATTTTTCTGTTCAGATTGTGTCTTTAGATTTGAGAAAAAGAGTTATCCTGAAAGGGTCACCATGACAGGGGGAATAGTCTGAGGAACCAAGTGGGAGAAGCACCACGATTAGGAATAAAAGAGCAAGAAAGAGGACATCGGAGGTCTCAGAACTGTTCATGGGAGAGAATCAAAAGCAATAAAGGGTAAGGAAGCCCAAATGTTTTTGTTGATTGTTAACCTCAATAACCAGCATTGCATAATGTGTCCTAGCCCAAACATTTTAAAAATGAGAAACTATTATAATTTAGACTATACAGATGGGACAGTAACAGGAGCTCAAGAGATAAGAAATTTTGTGCTTGGACAAAGTAGTCTGATGATATACTTACTCTAAGAAATGGTCAAAATTTGATCCTAAAATATATGTATCTAAAATATAACGAATGTTGAATAATATTAATAATATATATAATAATAATATTGAGATGATATAGACAAGATGCCCAGTGAGATCAGATTAGGTAACATCCTGCCCATCTATTAATCACCACACATTCATGCATTAGGTGATTATGAGCCATACACTAGGGTTGTATTAATATTAATAAGTAAGAAAGACACAGTCCCTGACTTCATGGTAATTACAGTCTAGGATCAGTTATCTTCAACTGAAGGTAGTAACATCCATATCTCAGGGGAAATTTAGACACGGTGGGGGCACTTTTAATTGCACATTGACTGAGGACCTCACTGGCACTTAGCTGGCAGGGACCACGGACACTTAACCTTCTACAGTGTACAGACTCTGACCCACAGGCCAACAGCACCCCCATCGGGAAATATTGGTAGTGCAAGGTGTGATCCGCCATTTTTGGTGGCAGATTTTTTTCATAATAATAAGACCAAATACATGTTAATTTTAAAGTATAAATTTTTCAAATTGCTTATGGTATTTCTATTTAAATCTCATGGAATTCTTGTGCTTTAAATGACACACTTTGGAAACTTCTAGAATAGACATTAAGAACAGACACTACTAGATTTGAATCTCAACTACAGCACTTAAAATTTTTGACCTTGAGAAAGTTACCTAACATCTCTGTACTTCCTAACATGAGGTAGATGACAGCGAGCTCTCTGAGGTGCCGTTTGTATTATTGGGAGGACTAAAGACAGCAATGTCTGTCTGTTGCCTTGCAGAGTGTCTGGAAATCTGGATGTTGAGAAGAGGTGGACGCTGCAGAGTTTGGATGTGGAAAAAGATGATGTGATGAGTAGAGGGGGAGCTTGGGGCACAGCACGGCTTCTTGAAGAATAAGGACACCTGAGGTACTGATGGGCTGAGAAGATTGAGCAGGGGAGAGGACAATAGGTGAGGGAGAGGATGATGGGGAAGTGACCCAGGCAAGAGGACCCATACCTGGAAGGTGTTATTCCTACTCTATTGCACTCTGAGGATGATTCATTTCCCACGGAGATTCTCCTGAGCAAACAGGTCCTCCTGCTACCTCACCCTACCTCTACCCTCCTTTGTGAATCCAGGGCCACTCCCAGAGGAGGCAGACAAACCCATTCTCTTGATCTCGCAAGGTCCTGCGTCAAGTGGTTCTCCTTCTCCTGGAGAGAGAGGGCAGTGTCTAACCAAGGCCTAACCAAGCTCTTAGCCTCGCCTCTCTGGGAAGGTCATCTCAGGGTCCCATCACTGTATTTCAAGGTCAGGAGCAGAGACAAGAACAGGAAGTCTAAGCACGTGGAGAGTTTGCTTCTACTCAGTGGTTTTGTTTGTGTGCTTGAAAATGTTAACAATTGTTAGGTAGGGATAAGGAGGGGGGAGAGGAGAAGATGGCACTAGAAGACGCTTTGTCTATAATAGGAGGAACAAATTGACTACAGGGGACTTACAAGAAGAAACAGATGACACATCAAGGGGTCTTCCAAGGACTGAACAGATGTTTGATCTATGCTAAGGAGTCCCCAAGGACTGACCAACCAGAAAGAGGTAGAGAGGCCACAAAGTGGAGATATGATCAAGGCCACAAAAGGGGGTCTTTGCAGCATATACACAGTTGAGGTAACAGTGTCCTTAAATGAACTACCCTCATTAACATGTAAAAATCACACCTGCCTATGCCATGACAATTTACAAATACCATGGCAACTCTTAGAAATTGCCTTACAAGGATAGAAAAGGAGAGGACTCACCATTCCAGGAATTCTCCACCTCTTTTCAAGAAAAACCATGAATATTCCACCTCCCAGTTAACATAAAATTAGGGAATCAGCATAAAAGGAAAAATCTTGTTAAACCCACCATCTTATCCACTCTCAGAGATACACCCATTCCTTCTCTGGAACATAGTATGATTGCTATGTAAACTTTGACATTTTGCCTGCTTGCATCTACTTGGTCTGCTCATTTGCTCCATCAACTCAGTACCAGTAACCACTCTTCAGTACTGGGAACCAAGAGCCAGGGAACACGACCTGACATCTGTTCCCCACACCTGACAGTATCTTGACAAGAATTCTACACAGTTACTTCAGATCACTTACGTTGGGCAGAAATCTGTGTCTTGGCCAGAGTTCTCCCCAATGGCCATGAGCAGTGTTCTCATATTCTGGAAGCAATTTGTGTGCCAGTTACAAAATAAAGAGCAGTGCTTTTAGTGTGTGGTCAGGGAGGAGGCAAAACCATGGGAAAGACTCTGTTTCTTGGCATTTATCCCCATGCAAACCATTGTATGCTTTATAAATACTTGTTGACTCTCCTTGCTTGTTGACTTTGGGCTAGTTGTAGGAAGTCCCAGCTTTACAAGTGAAGTATTAGTTCCACCCACACTTTAATGAAAGGAAACATCCCAGCTGCTGCCCCCACCGTCTTTATCTCCTTCGCCACATAAAAATACTCAGAAACTGGATAAGAGTTGTCCCTTTCTTAGTCTCACCTGTGCTTTTCTTTCATTCTCTGTGCCCTATCCAGGCACTTCCCTGGAGCCAGCAGCTCTCTAAAAAGGCGAGTTATAGCCCCTAACCATGGCCAACGGGGCACATCTCTGTTCTGTGCTTTTGCATGTCACGAAGGAGATTTTCTTGGCTGGGCTTTGGCATCTGTCCTTAGCTAAATGCTGAGCTCTCCACATGGTCCCTTTGATCAAATGTGACTGATTGTAGGGTGACTGAACTGTGGTATCATTTGGTGTGTTTAGAAAAGAAAAAACTATGCCGGGCGCGGTGGCTCAAGCCTGTAATCCTAGCTCTCTGGGAGGCCGAGGCGGGCAGATTGTTTGAGCTCAGGAGTTCGAAACCAGCCGGAACAAAAGCAAGACCCCGTCTCTACTAAAAATAGAAAGAAATTAATTGGACAACTAAAAATATATAGAAAAAAATTAGCCAGGCATGGTAGCACATGCCTGTAGTCCCAGCTACTCGGGAGGCTGAGGCAGGAGGATCGCTTGAGCCCAGGAGTTTGAGGTTGCTATGAGCTAGGATGACGCCACAGCACTCTAGCCCAGGCAACACAGTGAGACTCTGTCTCAAAAAAAAAGAAAAAACTAAAGCCATGCAACTATTCCTTCTTTTCCATATTCACATCCTAGAGTTGGTGGTCAGGCAATGTTATTTATAGAAGAATCTTGACCTACCATATCGATAAGGTCTCCAAAATCTATCTTTTCATGTGAAATCTCATCCTTCCATTTGCGCTATGATTTCAGTCATCAGGAAGGCAGTCACCATTCTCTGTAGGAAAAAAAGCTGTGATAGATTAGCGATGCTTGTCTTGAAATCAGAATAGAGAAGTAGTCACATGTATGCATGTGTTTGTTACCCCCAGTCTATAACCAACTGAATTATAGAATTGTTTCTCCTATTATTCCAAGGGCCAGAGGTCAGCCCATTATATCTGTCCTTGAAACCTATAATTACCTTTGAAAGAAATCTATTTCTACCTGGGTAATTATGCCCTATACCTTCCTGCCATTCAATTTCTTACATTCAATCAAGAAATATTTATTGAGCCCCAGCTACGAGCTAAGTACTATTCTAGGACAAAATAGCAGTGAAGAAGAAAGACAAGGTCCTGCCCTCAGGGAGCATATTTCCTGGAGTAGGGAGGCAAATAATAAATAAACAAATACATGCATAAGAACGTATCGGGTGATGAGTGTTTTAAAGAAATGATGCACACCAATGGGATAAGGAGTAACTAAAGAGGATTTTGTTGTTTATTTATAGGATAAGAGATACACTACGACATGTTTATAAGACAATAGGAGAATTGCTGTATAGAAAGAGAAATCAGTGATTAAGGAGAGAGAGCGGATAATTACAGGAACACTGGGCTGCCCCTTTTTCATCTGCACACCCTTTCTTTACCAGAGCAGATCACTTTTTCTCTCTCTAATCGATCCCTTTGCAGTATGTGGCCATGAGCTTCTCTGTGCCTCCAGGGTTGTTTTCCATCATATATGTCATGCCCATCAGCTTCCCAAGGAAAATCAGACATGGGAGCATGGGAGCATGAGATACCCTTGTATCAAGTACCTTCGTGTAGGTTTAGGTATTTTTCTACTATCTGCATTCATTTGTATGTTCTTGAAGTCAGTTTAACTGTCTCTCATGCTGTCACAAAGGATTGGCTTCCCTCTCTCATATTTCCTCCAGAGGATGCATTTTGTTACTCTCTTCCCTCAAATAATACTCTCCGTCTGTTTTTGGCAGCAACAGCAAAGACAATTTTCAGCAAACTATTGTGGTCATATAGTGTTCATCTTTCACAGTAGAAAGTGAGAGAGCAATTCCTATAACACCAAATCCCACATTTATGGTCAACTGTTCTTCCCTTCCACAAGCTCCTAGGGGGTAAAAAAACAAAAAGAAGCAAACATACAGTGTTTATCACCATAGGACTTTGGGCCCAAATTTCCACATGGATTTCCTAAACATTGTGAGCTCAGCCAGGCTATGCATGAGCCATAATGCATACGGCTTTTGGACCCCCTAGCCCAATGCCTGGACTAAATCGAGGCCCACACTTAATCCTGGGCCAAACCTAATCCTGACTCAAGTAATAATAGTGTTTTTCTCCATGTTCTAGAGCACAGCTAGCTGGGGTCCACCCCAGGCCTGAGATCCTTTCCTTAAGCCAACTGCCCTAGAGGAAGAAAGTCAAGTGCCAGGTAGTCTCAAAAGAAAGACTCTGAATATCAACAGGGAAAAGGAACTAATGCAGGAAAGCTTTCAATCTTTTACTGAGTCTACCACTGTGGCCGGATTGTCTCCCTGACTGCAATCCCTATCAAAGCTCCTCTTCCTCCCTCTCTTCCCCTTCCTCCTGCTCTGCCTTCTCCTCTTCACTGTGTGTGTGGCAAGGTCTGGCATGGGGGTTCCTTGGCTCTTCCCAGAGATGTGAGCATGCTATCGACGTAAAGCTGACAGAGTGATCAAATCTCCAACTATCATTGATCTTTAGCATCTCCTCCCCAGGGGCGTCTTCATGTGTCCTTACTCTTCCATCCTGGACCTGAGATTGTGATCTGGATCCCTGAGCCCTGTGCCTCACCACAAGGCACTTAACGCAAGAAAAGTTCTTTAAGCAGCCAGGTGCAAAAATTAGCTCATTCAGAAAACTTCTGTTTTCTATGGGTCAAAATCTTAGTTGAAAATGTCTCCTTATTCGGTGTTTTAATTCTCATAACCCAAAGCACCCTTCTCTGTCTTTGCCTCACACCCTAACCCTAACCCATGTTAATCAATTTGTCAGGTAAAATATATTTTTGGTGACCTCTGTGGGTCAATTTTAATTCTACTATTGGGTGCCAGTTAAATATAAGCAAGCCACCAGATGTGTCTGTGTATTAATTTCAAATATTTAGAAACAGAGTTTTAAAGTAAAAAATTACTTAAAATGTAATATAGTTACTTTTCAATCATGTTTCTTCTTTCACTCTACTAATCATGAGACAAAACAGTTAATTATCAGATTAATCTTCAGCTAAATAAACATCACTCTGACTTTAAATGGGAGAAAAAGTAAAGGAATAATAAACACAAAAGTAGGACAGACGTTTTCTTTTGGTGTTAGGAGGTTGGGAGGATGAGAGGGGTGTGCGTATATCTACAACAGAATGGATAATGTTCTGGTTGTAACTTGGGGTATTAGCCTCACAGCATGTCGTTACCACCCTTTATAATGTACTAATATGTTACATTCTTTTATATGCATCAAATGTTACACAAAAGAAAAAAATATTCCAGGCTGAGTTATAAGCAAAAAATGCAACCTTTTTTCTTGGACAGGATATCGTTATTTAAAAACAAAATTGTCCTGAATTTCTGCTTATTCCCAGTAGGATATTTTAATAGGTTTTTCAGAAGTTGAATTCACATGTTAATTAATTTTGTCAGGTAAAATACATTTTGGGAGATTTCTTTTGCTCAATTTAATTCTGCTATCAGGTTCCAGTTGAATAAAAAAGCAAGTCACCATATTCATCAATGACATTAATCTTAAATGTTTCATGGACTCCTCTGTATTCTGATGTTTCCAAAAGATTAGAATGAATTTGAAGTTAATTACATTTTTTTCTTTTGTAAAATTTTATGTTAATTTTTCTAGTAGTACTTTTTCTTATTGATTTTAAAAGTTTTTATATGTGCAAATGTTTTTTCAGTTTTTCATTTGCTATTTATGTTTGTTAACATTTTTATGTAAAAAAAGTTTTTGGTTCTTAAATGATTAGATTATCATCTTTTCCTTTGTTTTTGGTTTTTTGATTTGTTTTTACCTTTGCATTATGACAGGCTCTTTCATCCCAAGGTAATGAAATTATCCAGCTAAGTTTTCTTCTAGTGTTTTTATGGTTTTATTTATGTTAGTATGTGGCACAGGTCAACAAGTTACAGCCCTTAAGCCAAATTTAGACTGCTTCTTGTTTTTGTAAATGCAGTCATGCACCACACAACGATGTTTGGGTTGACAGACTGCATATATGACAGTGATCCCATAAGATTACAATGGAACAGAAAAATTCCTGCCACCTGGTGACACACTAGCTGTTGTGACATTGTAGCACAACACATTATCTTTTCTATGTTTAGATACACAAATAATTATATGCATTGTGTTACAGTTGCCTACAGTATTCAGCATAGTAATATGCTGTACAGCCTAGGAACCATAGGCCAGCAGTCCCCAACCTTTTTGGCACCAGGGACTGGTTGCATGGGAGACAGTTTTTCCACAGACAGGGTTTTGGAGGGGAGGCAGAGCTCAGGTGATGATGCTTGTGATGGGGAGCAGCGGTAAATACAGATGAAGCTTTGCTTGCTCACCGGCCACTCACCTCCTGCTGTGAGTCTGGGTTCCTAAATTTCATGGAAGATAATTTTTCCATGGATGATGTGGGAGTCCGCCAGGGGTTGGGTACCGCAGCCATAGGCCATATGATATAGCCTAGGCGTGTAGCAGGATATACCATCCAGGTTTGTGGAACTACACCCTATGATGTTTATGCAATGACAAAACCATCTGACAACACATTTCCCATCAATAAGTGATACAAGACTGTAAAGTTTTATTGGGACACAGCCACACACACAATTGTTTATGTATTATCTATGCCTGTGTTCATGCTACAGCGACAGAGTTAAGCAGTTGAAATAGAGATGGCATGGCCCACAAAGCCTAAAATATTTACTATCTAACCCTTTACAGAAAAAGTTTTGTTGGTTCCTAATATATGACATCAATAATTATCTTAGCTCTCTATTTTAAGTAGTCAATATTTTTCTCACTGATTTAAGCATCATACTTTTTAGATATAAACACACACACATATAGGCTTTATATTTTATTCTACTGATCAGTGAACCTATTTTTACAACAGTATTATACTTTAAAAAAAACTTCAATTTGAAAATATTTTAAAATATTGTTAGTGAAAGTTCTTCCATTATCACTTTTAAAATCTTATTGGTTATTTTAAAATCTATTTTTTGAATGAAATATAGAATAATTTTGTCAGATTTCTAAAACTGTTATGAGTATTGATATGTAAGTCTTTGGAGATATGTTTTCACTTACTCGGTAAATAACTTTGAGTGAATGGAACTGCTGGCCATATGATAGGTGCACATTTAATTTATAATATATCACCTGTTTTAATTTTATTATATTTTAAACATATTTTGTTTTACATTGATTTTATTTCTTTTTCAGAAAAACCAATTATAATTATGCTTATGTTGAATCTCCTTTGACTGTTTTCTATAGCTTTTATTTTATCTTTAATCCTTGTTAACCTTTATTTCCATTTTCTTGTATTAAGTTTTCTCATTTCTATCTTATGCTCTTCTACTACCGTCTTCTTCTCAGTGCTTTCCAGGTCTTCTCTAGCTGCTCTTCCCTGATCTCAGGATTTCTGCTTGGCCCAGCCTTTGTGATGTATCCCTGTTCATTGAACCCTTTTGGAAAACTGTCATTATCTACCAAAGTTGAAGATACACGCACCCTAAGATACTATGAGCCCTGGATCTTTATGTATTCTAGACATAAGCCCTTTGTTAGCCACATGTGTTGCATATCTTCTTCCTCTGTTGCTTTCTTTTTTACTTTCTTAATATTATTTTTGATGAACAGAAGTTTTTATTTTAATGCAGCCATTGCTACAGTTTTTGTCCCCTCCAAAGTTCACGTGTTGGAAACTTAATGCCCTAAGTAACAGTGTTGGAAGGTGGGGCCTTTTGGGAGGTGTCTAGGTCGTGAGGACTCTACCTCCAGGATGGATTAATGCCACTTAAAAGGCTCACAGGAGTGGGTTCACTCTCTCTTCCCCTTCTGCTTTCTGCTTTATGAGGATACAGTGAGAAGGCCTACGCCAGATGCTGGTGCCTTGGTCTGGGGCTTCCCAGCCTTCGGAACTGTGAGGGAACAAGTTTCTGTTCTTTGTCTTACCCAGTCTGTGATATTCTGGAATAGCAGCACGAAATGGACTGAGACAGTCATATATATCAATCTTTCCCTTTATGGTTAGCGCTTTTTATGTTCTGTTTAAGAAATCTTTCCTTCTTTTATGTTATCTTCTAGGAACTTCTTTTGTCTTTTCTTTAAAATAATAGCTTATTTGTATTTTATTTTTGTGTATGTATAAACCACAAGTTTCATTTTTTTCCCAAATGAGTATTTAAACATTCCAGTCCATTTACTGACAAGACATTCTTTTCCCCTCCGCTCTATAGTGCTACCTTTGACATAATCAAAGGTCCATATATCTGTTTTTCTGTTTTAATCCATCGATAAATTTGTCCATCCTTGAGTCAATATCACAAAGTCTTAATGGCTTTAGTTTTGTGTTAATAATAAATCTTGATACTGTCAGTTAGAGTAATTTCTTCCATATTAATCCTGTTTATATATAATTTTATATATTTGTATACTATTTTATATATTAAATTAATTTATATATTATATGTATCATATATTATTCAATGTATAATATATAAATGTTATATATTTATATATATTTTATATATGCATATTTCTCTCTAGTCACCTAGCCACCCCCCCCAGGATTGACAAGCACCCCAGTAAACTTTTACTGCTGGAAAATAAGAAAAGTGTTGCTTTTGCATATTAGTTTTAAACCAGTCATATCGAACTTGCTTATTAATTCTGGAAATTGTTTTCTACTGCTTCTGTTACATTTGCCAGGTAGATAATAATATCATTGGCAAATAATTGTGCTTTTATCTCTTCTTAGCATTTAGTATCACAGAGGAGATGTATACAGCCAGTCTAATTTTTAAGCTCGCCTCCTTAGCATGGATGCTTTCCACATTTTGCCTGTGTGTGCCTAAATGTGAGTCTCTTTTCATACATTTGAAATAGAAGGAGCAAATCATTTTTTTTTTTTTTTTTTTTTTTGAGACAGAGTCTCACTCTCTTGCCTGGGGCGAGTGCCATGGCATCAGCCTAGCTCACAGCAACCTCAAACTCCTGGGCTCAAGCGATCCTACTGTCTCAGCCTCCAGAGTAGCTGGGACTACAGGCATGCGCCACCATGCCCGGCTAATTTCTTCTATATATATTTTTAGCTGTCCAAT
>CAUYSK010075645.1:0-25750 GCA_963575035.1 Avahi laniger
AAAAGGAATATTTATTGAGCACATATTAGGTGCCAGGCATGCCCCAAACATTCTGAGTGCCTTATTTCAATGTCACAGAAATTCCATGAGCTAGGTATTGTTACCATTCTTATCCCATCTTAGAGATGAAGAGACTGCAGCTTGGAGGTTTTAATAACTTGCCCGTACTCATTTGGCCAGGCAGTGGGAGAGCTGGGGTTGGCAAACGTGTGCTCTTCTCTGACTTGAGAGTCCATTTTTCTAACTACTATGAAATCCTTTAAGAACTTGTTCTGGACAAGAATGGATGTTTCATATTCTGAATTACACTTGACTTCTTTGGTGTTGCAGAAAGTAGATGGATTTCTTCTATGGTCCTGTGTTAAACTTGCATGTGAGGAGTTTTTGACTGTCTGCATCAATGGTTCTCAAAGTGGGTCTGTGGATCAGTAGCATCAGCATCACCTGAGAATTTTCTAGAAAAGTACATTTTTGGGCACCACCTCAGAAGTGCTGAATCAGAAGTTGAGGCTGGGACCCAGGACGCCGGATTAACAAGCCCTCCAGGTTATTCTCATGCTCAGTCAATATTGAGCCCACTGGTCCACACCAACCCCTGCAGAGTCCCAGCTCTTTGCATTTGGACATCTGAAGCTGGATATCCTTGAGGAACTGGATTTCAGGGTTTCAGGAGGATGAGGAATAGAGCAGCATCTCTCAAAGGCAGCTCCATGTGATGTTAATAGGCATCATGCCAGAAAGGTGTTCTGTGGTCGATATGTTGGAGAAACATAGGTTTCTTGATTGCAGAGCTTTAATATGGTAACTATTACTCTTTTGCTCTTTCTGAAGGTATGAATCTTTGTGTTTCCCAGGCTTATTTGACCATGAAATTGCTTTTTTGAGGAACAAAGAACAGGCCCATGTTTGAGAAGCACTACTTCGTAGAGGCTTCCAGGGTAGATACAAATGATTGAATCGGGATCTTCACACTGATGAATTTCAACCAATGAATTAAGCAGTATTTACTAGTAGGTGTGCTATGATCTTCCTGTGGCAGAAGCTACGGACAATTCCAGAACTGAATAGGGATCATTATTTATCAAACACTGACACTATGACAAGCAGAATGCAAGGACCTATACAACCTTAGGGTTGCTACTATCATTCCCAGTTAGCAGATGAGAAAAATGAGAGAAGGGAGGTGGAATTGCTCCTCTTACAGCTGGTGAGTGGCAGAGCTGGGATTGCACCCTGGGACTGTATGAACCTTGAATCTCTTCTCTTTCCTTTGCACGCTGTGTCACTCCATGCAACTTGTGGTGCTGGGGGGAACACATACCACCCAGGGAAGGGAGGATGAGGCCTCCAAGCTGTAGCTGTGTGATTATGCTGTGCCTTGCTAAGGGTGGGAGGAGGGCTTCATTAGTCCAGCAGGATTCAATGGTGAGGTGATCAGCATCCAGTGACCCATTCTCTAGCACAGTTTTTTAAAAAAATTTATTTCAGAATATTATGGGGGTACAAACATTTCGGTTACATAAATTGCTTTATTGCCATTCGAGTCAAAGTTGTAAGTATGTCTATCATGCAGATAGTGTACATTGTACCAGGTAAGTGCGTTACCTGTCCCCCCCCGCCCCTCGACTTGCTTGATTTCTGATGAATGTTATTTCCATATTCCCAGCATAGTTTTAAAACATAACATTAAGTTTTGTTTTTCTGATCGTAAACATACCACATGCTTCTTGTAGAAAACTCTGAAAATGTATAAGCATAAAAATGCATGCCTACCAGGATGGCTGTTACCAAAGAATCAGAAAATAACAAGTGTTGACCAAGGATCTAGGGAAATTGGAACCCTCGTTCATTGCGGATGGGAATGTCAAATGGTGCACCCACTGTGGGAAACAGTATGGCGGCTCCTCAAAATACTGAACATAGAATTACCATGTGATCCAGCAGTCCCACTTCTGGGTGTGTAGTCAAAAGAAATGAAAGCAGAGACTCAGACAGATGTTTGTACACCCATGTCCATGGCAGCATTATTCACAGTAGCCATTATTCACCAAGCAACCCCGTGTCCACTGAAGATGAGTGGAAACACAAAATGGGGTATATGCATACAGTGGAATGTTATTCATTCTTAAACAAAGAAAGGAGGTCCGACACACACGACAACATGGATAAGTGAACCTTGGGGACATTGTGCTAAGTGAAATAAGCCAGTCACAAAAAGACGAAATACAGTACTGTGTGATTCCACTCGCCCGAGGTGCCTAGAGAAGGCAAATTCATAGAGACGAAAAATAGAACGATGGTTGTCAGAGGCCGAGGGGAGGAGGGAATGGGGAGTGTGTTGTTTTGTTTTGTTTTTGTTATGGTCAAGGCTCTCATCAAGAGGAAGAGCTGTTTAATGGGTACAGAGTTTCACTCTGGGATGATAAAAAAGTTCTAGAGATAGACGGTAGTGATAGTTGCACAACAATGCGAATGTACTTACTGCCATAGATCTGTACACTTAAAAGCGGTTAAAATGGTAAATTTTTATATGGTGTTTATTTTACCACAATAAAAAGAATATAAAAATGAAAGCAATGATTAAATCCCAGGGACAATTGCTATTAATATTTGGGTATGTTTCATATCAATCTTTTCTCTCTGCATTTAGATGTATATATAAATCTTTTCTTGTTCCATCAACAATTGGTTGAAGGTGTGATTTTTAATGATGCATGTTAATTTCTCAAGTGGATGCACTGCAACTTATTTAACCATCTCCCTGTTGTTGGTTCTCTAAGTTATTTTCAGTTTTCCACTGTTTTAGGTTGCACTGCAGTCACGATCTGAATATGTCCATTTTTATTCACATCACAGACTGTTTCCTTAGGACAGATTCCTAGAAGCAGAATTTGTTGGGCTAAAGGATGCGCATGTTTTTTAGATTCTCCATACACATTGCCAAGTTGCTTTCCAGAAAGGTCACGCAGCTTTCAAGAAATCTCACCAAAAGCGTGTGAGGGTATCGCTTCCTGTTAGCTTTCCACCTCTTCCCAAGAGGGAGCCCAGGGGATGCGGAGAAAGGGAGAGAAAGGCAGCCTGCTGCCTTCAGATCTCAGGGCCCAGTGGTGCCTTGTGCATGTTGTCTTTTGGGCAGTGAGTGGGCACCTCGTTAGTACGCTGGGACGGAGCTGATTAACGCTCTGGCCGGCCAGGAGTGCAGAGCCCGCCTGCAGGAAAGAACAGCCAGTTCAGGGATAATCCCTTGATATCAGTGGTCTGGTTCCAGTCTGGAGATTTTTATCAGGGCTGATTGCAAGTTCAGCTCTGGCTGGGGCAGTGTGGGGAGTCTGCTGAGCTGGTCAGGCTGAGCCTCCTGATTCGGCCCTTGGATCTCATTTCAGGGGGAAACATTAGAAAGGTGTCTCCACCTTGCTTTTCCCCGGTATACTCTGATACTACCTTTTAGAAGGAGCAAACAGCACCTGCTTTCTCATGGACATTTTTCTATTTAACAGGGAGCTAAACTAAGCTGCAAGACTATTCATTTTCCTATGGTGTTCCATATAGCCATTTACATTTTTAAAGAAAAAAGTAAATTCAGAGGCTGCAGAGCATTTTCTGTTTTGAAATTTAAAACAAAATTTTTTCTGTAGACTGCAGGAACACATGTTTGCTTGCCACAGCCCATTTGGGAAATAGAGCCCTGCTCTTATTCTGAGCTGACAGCATAAACGTTGGTCTGGAATGAATGGCCTGTTCCTCCGGAATGAAGTTCTGTGAGTGTCGGGGTGGGGGGGCTTTAATGCTGAGCTAGGGAGAGGGCTGGGAGCTGAAAGCTTCAAAGGAGTTCCCTTTTTCTATCTCTTTCTCTTTCCCACTCTCTCCCTTTTTCTCTGTCTCCATATTGAAAAGCTTTTTCCCTGCCCTTGCATGAACACATGCACACACACGCGCGCACACACATACTCAGGCAGAAAGATACACACGCATTTGGTACCTAAGAACATCAACCCTGACCGTGTTCTTGGCTTCTCTAAGGGTATACGAAGCCCCAACAAGGGTCTTTGAAGATTTCCCCTTTTGATTTTAGAATTTTCTTGAAAGGGGCTGTAGCCATACCCAGAGGAGTGGGACTCCCTTGGGCTGTACCCCCTGGATGCTCTGTAATCTGTGAGGAGGTGGCAAAAGAAATAGGAGGAACCGTGGGTCTGCCCGTCAGGGTCTGTTTGAGAGACTCGCTGTTGGTGGTTTCAGATCTTTCAGAAGAAACTTGAATGAGCTCTACCCAGGAGCCAGGGTGGGTAAATTCACCAAAGAGTGATGGGGGAGCCATGCTACAATTTTCTAAGAGGAAATAGGAAAAAGAGTTGGTCTCTCCCAAGCAGTGTGGTTTTCAGGAACTGACTTCTCCTGGCCCCTTCTTTAGTCAGTTGCCAAATCTCAGCTGCTATGCCTCAGTCAGTCCGTGGTGTGTGTCCTTCCTGTCCACTGCTGCTGTCTCTCGTCTAGCTCAGGCTTCTCTTGCTGCTTGCTTGGACTATTGCAGTAGTCTTCCAGCTGGCCTCATGATGCTCTCATTTCTGATTCATCATACATCTTACTACCCACTTAAACTTTCTAAATGTTAGCTAATTATTTCACTTTCCTCATCACATACTCTTTCATGGCTCCTCATTAGCCAAAGAAAAACAAAAAAGTCCAAACTTCTTTTTTATTGTGTTCAAAGATCCCCATAATTCCTCCCTGTCTTCCTTCTGCTTTATGTCTCTGGGCTCCAGCCCATGTAACCACTCACACCTATTCCCTGCCTCATGGGCTAATTCACTCTATCCTTTCTGCTTCCTTGTCTGTGAACCCCTAAAGCCCCCACCTCGTCCCCTCTCTAAAGGCACTAACATTTTGTATCTTATTAGAGTTTTCTGAATACTATCATATCTCCTTAAGCCTTGTAAAGCTTTGACTCGCCTTTGAGAGCCCCTCATTGCCAGGGTCGGGAGCCTTGCACAGGGCAAGCACCTAGTGATGTTTGATGAATAAATGAACCAAGGACTGAGGGTGGCCAGTGGTTGTCAGCCCTTATTTTCACCCTGCACTACTATCTGTCCAGCACGCACATGGACTGGCTCCTCCTGGTGAGCAGCTTGCTACCGAGGTACCACTTACTTTAAGCATCCTTACGTATTTCCAGGCACGTAGCAAGGGGGCAGTGGGTTAGTGATTCATGAGTAGGCCATCGCCTTGAGAGCTGCTGACTCAGCCGCCAGCCGCCAACCTGGGGCTCTTGGGCTCTGAATCAATGAGTGGATGGCATGAATGAACAGATGGCCATAGAATCTCAGGGGACCTGGGTCTCCGGGATTCATACTTCCCAGCTTTAGAGGTAGGCAGCTCAGGGCCTCACAGGGAATGCTAGAAGCTGTAGTATTATATAAATAAATGTGGCACATTTTCCTGGAGAACCAGTTCTTCTTGAAGGGTTGCGAATAAATATTCTTTAATATTCAATCGCATTTATCATGGGAAAGGATGAAATATGCATAGGTATTTAGAAAGATACAAGACAACAATTTAAAGGAACTCCCTGCCTGCAGGAGACTTGCTTCAGGTTCCGATCCAGGTAGGAGGTAGCTGTTCCTTCCTCTCTGCCTTCGGGGCTGTGATGGAAAAGTTTGGAGGATCTGGACTAGTCCACCCCTCCCCTCTTGGTTGCTGGTTTCCCATCGCCGTCTCCCCACACCGTGGCCGTTCCTCCGCAGGGCAGGGTGTAGACTGAGGCGACAGGTTAGACTTGGAGAGTGGGCAGGGCTGGGTTCAAATCCTTGGGGCTGTACAGACCCCTGTCTGGAGGACGATGGGGGAAGGGATGTGCTCGCTCCGCTCTTCCAGAGGAGAGCAGTGAATGTCGGAAACACGATGGCACGATGAAAATGACGTGGAATAAATCATACAGCCAGTGAAGCACGAGCCCAGGACATCAGTGTAAGAAACACATTCTTGTCAGGCAGGAAAACAACCAAAAAAGGACGACTGGCAGTGCTTCAGCTGATGATGCTGCTCGAACGTACTGCCATGTGGGGAGACCCTCTAGTGGCACATCCCAGCCCCCTGGGCCCTGCTCCCCACGGGGCCCCCTTCTCACCTTTTAGTCCAGCCCAACATTGGGCAGGTCACATGTTCCCTGCCTTCGTGTCTGATTTGTTAAATGAGAAAATACCTCATTGTAAGGCTGGCCAAAAGACCCCCACAGGCACAGCAACAACACCCCCGGGCCCCTTCCCTGTTGGCTTGCAGCTGGGGCCGGACGGCATCCTGTCATGAGTGGCAAAAAACAGCTACGCTGGCTGAGCACCCTGAGCTCGGCTTCCCGCCCGACCCAGCTGCTGCAGACTAAGTTCCCAGGCTTCAAACGACCGCATCCTACCTAAATGTTCTAAAACCCCCTTCACCCCACATATAGAAACCCTGCCTCAGTCCTGGGCGGCACGACTTCTCAGGCCCTGTGAACCTCACCTGGGAGCGCTTAATAAAAGCCGCTTGTTTGGCCATAACTTGTGTCTGCTGGTCTGTCTGCCACCAAAAACCTTACACTGATGACGACTTGTGTAAGATGTAGCACAGTCTTTGGCACTCAATACCTTGTAGCCAGTATGGTGCAGGCCCCTTCCAGCATTGGAAAATCCCAAGCACCTATGGCAGTTCACACGGCAATGGACCAGTCATTTGCTCCCCTGGGTTTCTTTAGAAATGGTTTAAAGAATGCCATATCCATGAGGGCAGAGACTTGCCTGACTCGCTACACCATCTCTACCTGCTGAAATAGGTAGGCAGTGGGTACACCTGCTCTGCACCACGCCCATTAATGCACAAGGGCAGCCGACACCAGAGGATTTGCTCAGGATCTTTGAGAAATTGATTTGCTAAAATGTTATAAATTTAATGACCTCTTCAATCTGAAATAAAGTCATCTGGCTTTTCTGGAGCTTTCTTTAATACTAGGGAGCCCAGAACTAATGAAATCTTGGCCTCATGAAATACCCTAGCTGGGTGGGTAGGGAATCCTCACATATGGATGTGTCTAGATCCTAGACATATCCTAGACTCTAGAATGTAAGAAGGGAAATGACCTTTCTCTCCAAACCACTGATGCTAGGGAGGGAGAGGTGAGCACGATCTCCTTTTAAAGAATTGAACCAACTCTTTGAGCTTTGGGAGAAAGAAAGAAACCTCAATGTGTATTAGGCGGGTTTTTGTTTGGAAGATGGATTTTATCATTACATTTTTAAAGCAAGAGCTCTGCTACCACTGTGTTCTCCTTTCCTGTCCTAGAAGGTTTGGAGTTGAAATATCTGCCACAATTTGAACCGAAAATGCTGTTTCTTACCTGTCTACACTTCTTTGATAGAGTCGCCAAGTGATCATGGACAAAAAAACCAACTTGAAAAGTATGGATTATACACTAATGATGTTTATCAACATTATTATCATTTTTACTATAGCAACTCCCAGTTCAGTATCTATTGGGGGTGCTTGGAGCTTTTACACGTGTAATCTCATTTAATCCTCACAACAGCCAGATGGGAAAACTGAGGCTCAGAGTTTCAGCGGCCTGCCCAATTAGAAAGTGTGGGTAAGTGCAGAATTTGCCCTCAGCAAGGTAGGAGTTCAGGCTTTGCCATGACATGGACCTAAGTCCTACTCTTGGTGTCCATGCGGGTGCCAGAGATGTGGGGTTGCTCTTGCTCCTTCCACATCAGACACAGCTGGAAGCCAGGATGCAGGTTAAACCTGAGCTCTGATTCCTTCAGACGATCCAGGATGGAAAAGGGTAGGTGGGGTAAGATGAAGTTTGCAGGAGGGCTTCCTGGTGGAGGGGGCGGGGCTCTGCAACGTGGGGGCGTTTGGGCAGATGGGAGGAGGGGCAGGCATTTCTGGTGGAGGAAGTAGCCCAAGAAAGGACTCCAAGGCAGGTGGCTCAAGAGGACGAGCTGTCTCCCTGTCTTCCCAGGCCTGGTTAACTATGAATGAAGCAAGAGAAGAGGCATATTCTCCATGTAAGGAAAGCACTGTAAAGAAAAGACATTTCCCATGTCAGACTCATGATTATCAGTGGGAGTGTCAGGTAGAAATTTCTCTTTTTGTGACTTTTCTCTCTCCCCAGGCGCCTTAGCTGCTATGTTTCATGGCATCCTAACGTAATGGAAAGAATCTTCCTTTGGAGTCCTCCAGTGTGGGTTTTTGTCCTCGCCCTTAGATTTTTCTGCTGTGTGACCTTGGGCTTCCCCAGGGACTCTCTGTGCCTCTCAGGTCTCACCTGTCAGATGAGGGGCTTACACTGGGTGATTTCTGTGGGCACTTGTGGCTCTCAGATGCTGTGTGATCTAATCATGATGACACATAGCCAGCAGCGGTGGAATCCCTGACACATCTCAAATCTGAATTGCATCTTTATGAGAGGGAAAATTGTCTCCTGCCCCATGGGACATTCTGATTTAACTAGGACACACCTGACCCTGGTCTGCTCCCAGACACAGGGAATTTGCTATGTGGCCTGAGGCCTCTGCCTGCCCTGTTCTCTACCCCTCGTGGGTGGCAATGGCCGTTGGTACCTGAAGGCAGCATTCTGCGACATGCCCAGGACTCCCGTGTGCCAACTTCTCTCCTCTGCAGACTTGGGCTCGTGGTTGGGGTGAGCTTCTGCCCCGCGCTGCGGATTCGTGAGGGAGGAGGAATTGGATGGAGGGCCGAGTGGGTGGAGGAAGGAGGCCTTGAGATGACAAGCTCTGTGAATCACTCAGCTGTCTGTTCCGGCTGGAGAGATTCAGGGAGGGGGTTGTAGCACTGTCTCATGCAGTAGGAGAGGGACCAATCGTGAGGTGGCGTTGATCTGTCCTGCCGGGCACAGGCGCAGAGGAGTGGGCACAGAAGAGATTCACTGAGCTGGGAGGCAGGAGAGCAGTGGGGCTGGAGTCACAGCTCTGCCCCGCATTCCTGAATCAGAAAGAGCCTCAGTGAGTGTTCACACTGTGTGGGTACTGTGAACACCGCGTGATGTGATCTTATCCCATCATTGCCACACCAAGAAGGAGGCGCTATTATTTGTCTCAGTTTGTGGATGATGAAGCTGAGGCACAGAGAGGTTAGGCAACTTGTCTGAAGTCACTCAGCAATGATGAAACGGGGCAGGATTTGACTCTGGCTCTCTGGATCCTATGGGCTTAATCACTGCATTGGTGGTTCTAGCCTTGACCCTGCATCAGAACCACCTGGAGGGCTGGGCCCCACCCCAGAATTAATGATTCTGGCTGGGTCTGCAATGGGTCTGAAAATATACGTTTCTAATAAATTTCCAGGTGATGCTGACGCTGTGGTCCAGGGACCACAATTATTCTCTACTGTGCTTATTCATCTTCCCATCCCAGTTTCCAGTCTGTGAAACAAGAGGGTTGAATCTCCTACCAGTTCTCTCCAGGTGATCGATTAACCCAGGAATGCCGTCCTTCTACTCATTCATAATTATGACCAACTTAATTCATGAAAGAGCAATAGTAGTTTGGTGAACTCTCCTGCTGCTACTGGGTTCTATCACTTGTCTCCTCTTATTTTTGATAATTTGCTGTTATGTGTTTTGATGCTTCTTCAGTGCATAGAGGTCCTTGACTTTTAGATAATCACTTTGCATTATGCTCTTTATCAATATAAAAACCTGCATTGTCTTACTTAATGTCTTTTGCCTTGAATTTCACTTCATTGGGTACCATTGCCTCCAACTTGGCCTCACTCCTTTCACCTAATTTGTGCCTGACATATCCTGGTCCATTCTTTTACTTTGAACCTTATTTTATCACTTGGCTTAAGGTATGTTTCCTATAAAAAGTGTATCATTTTATATATTACCATATATTGTGGCATATATTTTATACTATATATAATATGTCATATTTTTATTTCAATTACTAATATGTTTTGACCCTTCTGTTTTTCTTATGTTTCTTTGCAGGCTCTTTTGTCTTTCAATAATGGACCATTTTAAAATTTCAATTTATACTTTTCTCTAGTATATTAGAATGTCAGCTCTACTTGTGTTACTCCTCAGGTATTTAAAAATATTCTTCAACCATATTTTGCTAATGATTAATGTACAGAGTGAAATATACTTCTTGACTCCTTGCCACGTGAGATAAATAACAATTTTTCCTTCTTTTCATTCCCCCAATCCTTAATATTAAATTCATGCTTTTATTGTGTAATCTGATATTTCAAACTTCTACTGTATTATTAGTACATTTTATTCTTTTATGTTTTTATCTTCTCTGTAAAGTTTTAGTTGTCATTTTCATTTTGATTTGTAATCACAGTTGTAACAGGTTTTTAAACCTAATGCATCTTAGGGTTCATTGCCAGATCTTCATTACCATGAGCATCTCCTATTAATGAATTCTTTGTTTTGATTAATGTCTTATCATAAGTACCAAATGCTTAACACCTGTATAACTTTCTTGAACAATTTATTCTGATTTGTCATACTTTCTTCTAATATGAATGACAACTTGGCCCTGCTGTTGAGTTTTGCAAGAGGAGACATCAGATATCAGCCTGATTTTTCTTCCTTTCATAGGTAATCTGATATCTTCTGCTTGGATTCTTACAGTTCTTCACCATGAAATAAAAAAATGTATGTGCCTAGTAATCAGTGAGCCTTTTGACCTTCAGACCTAGGTCTGTCTACAGTGTTGGTAAATTTTCTTGTCGTTTAGTAATTCTTTTCAATTCAGTTTGTTCTGAGTTGGCTCCCTGTCCTCTATATCTGCCATCTTTTTGTATAATCTGTCCTAGACCTCACAGTATTTCTGCTTCTACCTTTTCTTTTTCCACTTCATTTTGAGAGTGCTTTCTAAATGTGTCCTTCACAACACCTTGTTTCAGAGATAAGCTCTCTTAACTTTTACTCTGGATATAAAGTAGGTGGTTTCTCGATGCTTCAGTTATCACAAGAGTCATTTGCTGAGCACTCACTGTGCTCTATACACTGTGATAAGCATTTTGTATTCATTACCTCATATCATCTTCGCAACAACCCTGAGATGCATGCACTTAGATTGTCCTCACTGTGTAGATTCAGGAATCACGTGCCCAGAGGGTTGAGCCCTCCTCAGCCTCACCTGGGTTTTGGGTGGTGGGCCAGGATTCAGGCCCAGCCAGCGTGACAGCAGAGACTGTGCTCTTGGCCATGGCAATAGGATACTTTCCCAACCAGTCATTGTTTTTCGGATCTTTTCTTCATCTTGAGTGCTGCATTCTCTGCCTTTTACATTTAAGAATGTTCTCACAGGTCTGCTGGGAGGTTTCTGTGTTTTGCAGCCATGAATACTGTCAGCATTTGCCTGTAAATAGGGAGGGTTGGTTCTCCTTGCCTCTTTGCTGTCCACCCCAAGTATCAGCAGACAGAATGTTCCTCTGGGGTCCTGCACCAGAGCACTGTTGATGAAGTGAAGTCGTACATGATCCAGGGACTTGTGAGGTCAGGTGAGTGCGCTGGAACCACGAGTAGTTCCAGAAGAGGAACTTAATCCTATGATATTTCTTCTCTGTGTTTGGTAAAGCCGCTGTACAATGTGCCAACTGTTTGCATCTGGCTTGCTGTTTAACCTGGCCACCATGCCAGGTACAAACTGTGCTTGGATTTGTCCTCCTTCCTGGAGCTGCCACCTGCTGTGTCAGGGACAAGCCCTGCCCCTGGCCAGTTTTCTTCTGGATGTACCTGCCATGTGATTCCTGGGGCTTCTCAGAGCTGCTGCTGCTGAACACGGCTGTGGATCTGCAGTGACAAGAGGGAGTCCCCGTGCTGTGCAGTTTCTCTGCCCCATGCTTGGCTCGTGCTCCCGTTCAGTCCTACCAATTTAGGCAGCTCCGATGTGAGGTTCTTCAAGGTCGTTGCTCCTTGTTTCACAACCATTCTGCTGCTTCTCAGGGAGCAAGCCTGCCCAAGGGGCCTCCCTGCCTTCTCTCTTTATGCTTCACTGATTTTTTTTTTTTTTATGAGATTCTTTTAGGTTTCTGGCACATGGATGGCACTTGTTCCTAGTTTCCTGAGCTATTGCAGGTTTTCCAGGCTTGCTGAATTTGTTTGGTTATGTCAGCAGGAGTCTGAGCTGGAAGGCGTTGCATGCCTGTGCTCATGTTGCCCTGGCATTTGTAAACAAACATTTCCCTTTGAAGCCAGTGGCAGGGTCTTTCTCCCTGCGCTGCCCATGCTCCTGAGTGTGGGGATCCAGGGGCAAGTTACTACTGCCTCCTGAATTCTCCTCTACTCACCTACTAATTGCATCTTCCACTTCTTTTTGTACACCCCACCTCAGATATGAAGTCTTAGGAGGGCAAGATTGGGGCCTCTGGATTTGATATCGAGATCCAGTCTGGCCTCAGATTCTATGATTTGGTGACGGCATTGGTCTTGGTGACCTAAGTCAGGTTAAACTCAGCTCTCTTTCAGGAGATCAGGGGCATTGTAATAAAGATTGGGTCCTCTGCCAGCTCTCCTTGTATATCACATGGTACTGGGTTGGGGGAACTTGGCTTTTAGAAGCCTGCATGGGGGTTTCTAGAACTCAGAGGTGGACACAATAATGTGGCATTATCATTGATGAGAGTGGCAGTGTCGGGAATAGACTCAGTGTGTGAGCTCACTCACTCCCAGGGGGCATTGACTTCCAGTGTATCACTTCCAGATCCATCTGTGTCTGGCTCTAGGCTCAGTCTCATCCTTGAGGTTCAGTTGATGGACAAGTCTTTCTACCAAGGTACTTGATGCTCCAGAGGCATTCAGTGTGTTACACAAATGGCCTTTGCTCCCAGGCTAAGAAGGGAATCCCCAATAAACTTTGATTATTCATAAATGACAGTTGATAATAAAGTACTGGCTGCTTCAGAAAATGCATTCAGTTGAGATCGTAGGGTTTTCCCAGTGAGGGGTAGGACAAAAACCCAACAGGAAGACACGTGAAGACCAGTGGTGGACTCCCAGGTGAGTCTTCACTTGAGATGTTGCTTGCCCCTCTGCATAAGCTTCTGCAGAGCCCTGGGGACATTGGTACTGTTCTCCTGTCCAGCAGAGTAGATTCTGGTACCCTGGTGAGGAGAAACAGTACTGGAAGAGCGAGGTTGGGGGAGGAGGGTGGGAAGGGAAACAGGAAGTTTGAGGAGGGGAAGACAGTGAGTAGAATTTCAGAGAGTTGAGTTTGAGGTACTCATGGGACACAAGGTGAGGACAACCAGTGGGCAGCAGGAGTGGGGAAAATGTGCCCGCGGTGGCACAAGGGTCGTATCAGGCTCCTGTTAGATTTCTGTTTTCGGAAACTTGATCTGTTTGCATTTTAGTTACCTTACCTGTAAAATGGGAATGTTCATAGCTCCCTCACAAGACTGTTGTGAAATCAATCAAGTAAATAAACATGTTGCTCTGGGTGTCCACTGGCCTGACAGGGTGCTCAACCTGGGCTCTCTTCCGTGAAGGATGTTCCTTCTGGAATGTTCCTTGTAACATGCATGAGGTGCTCTCTTATCTCAAAGACCTGCCCCTGGTGAGGAGGATCTGGATTGGAAGGTGAAAGGTGGATGGGATTTTGTTGTCGAGGAGGCTGTAGGCATGGTGTGCAGTCCAGAGGGGTCTGAGCGGGGGCCAGGCTGTGTGGTCACGTGGGTGCAGCTGCACCTGGGAGGCTTCAGGGGCTCTGGGAAGGAGGTGGGTAGGAGAGTCCCCAGGGACCTCGTCTGAGATGGGGGCTTCTAGGCTTCTAGGGAGGACTCTGTGTCTTTATCAGACGGCTGCTCCGTTAGAATCTTTGGCAGATGGTCTCCGCCAGCCATGGTGCCAGCGAGCTTCTGCGTCAGGAGAACTTCCGGAGACTGGCAGCCTTCCATGAGAAGGCTCTGTCGCCCTCTGCTTCCTCAGCAGGGAAAAGAGACATCTCTCCCTGGTCTGAGGGTTCTCTTCCCCGTTCTCTGCTCAGCATGTGGCTGGCTTTCCTCCTCGCCCACCCCTTGGGCTGGGGCCAGAGCACAGCCAGTCACCAGCTTGGCAGGTCGTTGTGTGTGCATGTGCGCCAGCCTCCGAGGTGGTAGCTTTGATGTGGGCTCCTAGCGAGTTTCCTCCCAGGTTTCTCAGGGGAATGTTTCAGGAGTAGATGCTTGGAGAGTTTGCTTTTCATAAATGAACAAATGGGCTGGGAACTCATGGGCACTCCTTGGCGCAGATCAATGAGGGTGCGGAAGTCAAGGGGAGCAAGCCACATCCATCCTCTGGGCAGTGGAGAGCCACTGGGGGCTTTAGAATGGGACGGTGGTGTGACTGAGGTGGGACCTGACGGTTAGTGTCAAGGTCTGGCAGCATGATGCAGGTCACAGTCAGTCTGCCACAGAGTAGTGCGGACAGGAAGCCACAAAGGCCCAGGCTGGGGTCGTGGCAGAGTGGGACCACGAAGTTCTTTCAGATGTCTAGCCTATTTTTTGGGACCCTGCCCCAGTATATTAGTAAGGTTAGGAATTCTAACTTGACTTTTTTTTTAAAGTTGTTTTTCCTTTGGGGAACCCAAATGTTATAGGCTGAATTATTAAATAAGTCCCCCTAGAAGAAATAAAGTCCAAGTCCTCAGTACCTGTGAGTGTGACCTTATTTGGAAAGAAGGCCTTTGCAGATGATCAAATTACAATGGGGTCATTCAGGTGGGCCCTAATGCAATATGATTGTGTCCTTATAAAAATGGGAAATTTGGACCCAGAGACAGGCAGGAACACAGGGAGAACACCATGAGATGAAGGCAGAGGTTGGGGTGACGTGTCCATAAGCCAAGGAATGACAAAGGTTGCCGACAAGCCTCCACAAGCCAGGGAAGAGGCCTGAAGCAGAGACTGCTTCACAGCGCTCAGAAAGAACCAACCCTACTGACACCTTGGTCTTGGGCTTCTGGCTTCCAGGACTGTGAGACGATACATTTCTGTTATTTAAGCCACCCAGTTTGTGGTGCTTTATCATGGTGGCCCTAGCAGGTGAATACATGAAGTTTCCCAGATCCTATTTTTTCACTCCCTGGAAAACTGTTTCCACTGGTGCCCAAGGATCACATGTGTGACCTCTGGTCTTAAGGGCTCCTAGGATGACAAGGCCTCCCCATCTGGGTGGTGAAAGCTGCTCTCTGAGCTACAGAGAATCTGGGCAGCTCCCGTGGGCAGAGGCTGCCAGTTCACGGACTGTCTCTGGGGACTCCAGCCCTTTCCTCCCCGTATGTCCGCCTGCCCGGCCCCTGCCGGAACCCCTGTGGGGTCTGGCAGCAGGCGAAGCCATCCTGCCAGGGAATGTGTGTGCTGAGGCCAGCTGGGCAGCTGGGCCAGCCTCCTTCTGCACAGCTCTCCTTAGGAATGTCCTAAGTAGCTATCCCGCCCAGCTCGAAGCTGAGGAGGGGCTGGGTAATGAGGACGGGTACCCCATTGCTGAGGAGTTTCTGGCCCACTTAGGGAGACACTCAGACCAAACAGAGGCCATCTTTCAAAGTCAAGTGCAACGTGGTGAGTTTCTTTGGCATTAAAAGTCCTCTGCCATGGTTACCCCATTCTGAGTAGCCATTTGCATATATCCACCCAGCCTGGTTTTGTGGTTATCATGTTTTGAATGTTTGATTCTATCCCCTTTATATGACTTTTGAGCTCCCAGAGGGCAAAGGCTCTCCCTGCCTTGTTTGGTCTCAAACAGGGGAAGCAGACATTTGTCCAGAGCTTACCCCCTTCGGCCTTGTTCAACAGGCCTGCATGGGACGTCTTATCAGCACCACTCTCATTGTGCAGTGGAGGAAACCAGGTCTCCAGGGTGGAGTAATTGCCATGTTGTTTCATCCACAGTGGAACTAGACACAGAGGTCTTTCAGCACTTAGGAGGTTCACAAGAAATATGGTAACTTGACTGGCACCACCTCAGAGTTCAGTGTTTAACGGTTCCCTCGATGTTCCCATAGTGCCAGTCTTGTATCCTCAGCTAAGACCATGAGCTGTTGGGGACAGGGACACTCTCTTCCCTGCAACTCCTAGGCTCCCACCTCTGGCATGGGCATGTGCTCCCCACCCTGCACACCTATGGTGATTGATTGGCATGGTGTTAAACGTGTGGCCTTTTGCAAGCAACTCTAGGAGGGCGATGAGCTCTGCACATCTGCCCAGTGCCTGAAATTGAACCGCACACATAATTCACTCACATGCGCTTGCTCAGTTGGGCTTGCATTCTCCCTGCCATCCTGCCTCCAGCTCACACTTGACGCCTTAGAATTTCTGGACTTCTCCTCGAGCACGCAGTGGTGCCTGCCCTGGCCAG
Organism: Avahi laniger; assembly: GCA_963575035.1. Classification (NCBI taxonomy): domain Eukaryota; kingdom Metazoa; phylum Chordata; class Mammalia; order Primates; family Indriidae; genus Avahi; species Avahi laniger. The sequence continues at coordinate 16,337 of CAUYSK010075645.1, forward strand.
CCAGTACCAAATTCCTGACCTTTGGGCCTTGGGTCCCTGTGGGCAGCTTGTTGCCATCTGAAAACCAGGCCCTGACCCTTGGCGAGGATTTTCGGAGCGTTCTTCTACCTTCTATCTGCTTTTCAGGCACTGTGCCTGCTCCAGGGTGGGGTCGAGGAAGGGGTGATAAGCCAGGGGTGCCCTGGGAGGGGCCAGGGCTCCTGATCTGTGGTTGGCACCCTGCATTTAGGAAGCCTTGCCAGAAGCCTACAGTCATTATTGTGTCTGTTTAAAGGGCTCTACCCAGTGCCAGGAACTTCGGGGAATTTGAAGACATGCTCAGTTCCCAGAGAGACAATGCAAGCTGCATAGGATTCGGGTTAATAAACTCAGCCTTGTGTTTAACTACCTGGTTAAAAACCCAACTTACTAGCTTGGACCTTAGGTGAATGATTGCACTTCTCTAAGCTTAATGTCTTTGTAAACTTTCACAAGGGTTTGTGGGCATCAAATACAATAATACATGCAGAATGCTTTGGTATAGTGCATGGCACATCGTAGGCACCCAGTGCATCTTAGCTTAAAACACTGTGGACCCCTCATCTCCACTGCCATAGGAGAGAACTGCCAGACAGTGACCACAGTGCCCCTTAAGAGAGTTCCTTGAATTTTGTAAAGAGTTTAGAATGATGCCTTGCACATCCTAAGCACTCAGGAATTGCAGCAGTTCCTATAAGAAATACACGTGCACAGGTGACCAAAAATATAAGCTGTTAGATGCGGAATGCCAGTGAGGTGATCCAGCTCTGGCGTTGCAGGGATTCGGAGAGTGGCGCTAAGCAGAAGCTGCTCCAGCTGAGAGGTCAGCTTGGGCAGAGGGGAGGAGGCGTCGTTTCGGGAGCAGAGTCCTCAAGGACATGGGTGGGACTTCATCAGCTGTGTAGGTTTTGACCTGTGGGGCATGGGCAATCACTGAGGGTTGTCATCAGCACTCTGGCTGTCACGGACCAGGGGGGCTTCATGTTCATTCGAATCCTGCCACCCCTGCCTGAAGAACAGAGCAGTAGGGCCCAGCAGGGCGTGTGAGGTGCTCTCCCATTCCCTCCATCTGAATTGGGCTTGGGACATCCTGAGGGACTGGCCCCTGGGCCCTGGACACATCTAGGCCTATGGCTTTACGGCTTTTCAGCTGCTGTTTTTGTCACAAATGCTTGTCACACAGGGAGCATTAAAAATAACCCAATGGCTAATAGCATTTCTCAAAATAACTGCTTGCGAAGTGCTTTGCTGGGGCGAATGGCTACTAAAATTAGACTCCCTGCTGGTGTGTGTGTGTGTTATGTATGGTTTTTAAACCCATTTCTCCCCAGGATGAGGCCCACAGTTTGCACCCTTTTGTTCTGTGGTCCCTCCTGTCGTTGCTGGATGTCCCTCATCACCCCGAGATGCACCCTTCCATTTTCCAGTCCTCAGCAAACTGGAGCCGCTGCCCTACATTGCCCTGTTGTCCTGCTCCAAGGAGCAGAATTTTGAAGAATCTTGAAGGGTGGGGTGGCCTCATTGTAGTGGTGGCCTAATTCCTTGGTGTGCCAGGTAATAATAGCACGCAGTGGGGGGAATCTCGCTCAGCGTGCTGTCCAAGGGGGAAACTGGGCCATGGAACAGTGTGGCAGCCCCACTCAAGGTGACCTAGTAACTGAGGGCACGGATACACAATTTTCCAGGCACTCGTTCCAGCGGAGGCTCCAGAACCCTTCAGTGGTCTCTTTGGTCTGTCCTTTGGGCCACCAGGCAATCGGGTCACTCAAATCCCATCAATTCTCCATTCACTGATGACACAAAAGGGATTGTGGGATGCTACGAGCAAGTTAGGAAACAAAGGGAATCAGCACTTTGGGGAGTTTTGGGTGCAGGGCAGATGAAACTTGAGAGCCAGAGATGGCTTCCCTTGAAAGAGGTGGGCATCAGTGTCCCCCCGTCTTTGAAATGGGGGAACACTCAGTTATTCAGTTAGCAAGCATTTATTGAGTGCATGCCTGCCATGGGCCTGGCTCTGCAGTAGGCACTGGAGTTTCAAAAAGTGCTTCAAGGTAAAAGCAAGTCAAGAAACATTTATAAGCCATCCCGTAAGGCCTAGGGTTCTGTGTGGTCCTGGGGGAGAAATGCATCCTCAGTGTACTGGCTGGATTGCTGTGCCTGCTGGCCTCATGTGCTCCCCAGAGGTCTGGGTCCTGGAGATGAAAGCCCAGGAGTGTTTGTCCAGGATGGAGGCCCTGGGAGGAGCACGAGTCCTGGAGTCAGGCAGACTCTATGACCTTAGGCAAGTTGCTTAACTTCTTCGAACCTGTTTTTTCAACTGCTAAATGTGCATAGACACAGAACTGACCTCCTAGGGCTGTTGAGAATTAAATGACATAACCCAGCGTGGTCATAGCATGTAGTAGGCGCTCTACACATTATAACTATTAGTAGTAAGTGATAGTCATATTAATATTAAACTAATAAAACTGTGTTTGAGAAGTTTCAGTAAAACATCGCCTTTAATCAGGATGATGATAATTTCATTTTTGAGTATTATCAAGTCATTGCTGTCTGCAAGGCCATCAAAGAGCTGCAGCCACTTACTGGAAACCGTAGCCAGTTTCTGAATGCTGGAATGAGGGCGGGGGTGAAGTAGAGGTACATGTTTAAAAATTTGTGTGTAATCAAACTTCGGAAATTCACATCCCCTGTCAGGCTTATTAGGGCAGTTGGATATTTAAGAGGAATCTTGTCTACAAATCCATATGTAAACCCCCAAATTGTTCACTCTTAAAGTTGGCAGGGACCCTAGACGTGAGGGTCATTTAACCCAGTGGTCCTTAACCAGGTGTAATTTTGTCCCCATGAGACATCTGGCACGAGGTAATGGGTGCTGCTGGCGTCCGGTGGGTAGAGGCCAGGTCTGCTGACAACATCCTGCCATATGCAGAACAGCCACCACGACAAAGAACTATCTGGACCAAAATGTCAATAGTGCCGGTGTTGAAAGCCCCTGTCCCGACCTGAAGATGAGAGAACTGACGCGCAGTGGAGGGGAGTGACTTGGCAAGGTTAGGCAGCTCGTCTGAGCCAGGTGGGTCTGGGATCCACAGTGGAATGGGTTGACCAGAGGCCATGTCTTTCTCTGGTGTTCCTTGATGCCTTCATTGTACTGTGCTAAGCAAGTCATCAGCTTTAATGGAGTTAATGAGATCTTGCTCTATATCATTTTCAAGGCCCCTTCTCTTTTGATATCCCAAGTTCTGCCTTGGGAAATGCAGATTTCCCTGTTTTGGGCTTGCCGATAGAGTAGGGTTGGTAGATTTAGCAAATGAAAATAAGGATGCTCAGTTGCATTTGAATTTCAGATAAGCAAATACATTTTTTTTTAGGTTAAGTATTTCCTATGCAATATTTGGGATATACCTATGCTAAAAAGTTATTTCTTGTTTATTCTGAAATTCAAATATAAGTGGCATGCAGTCCTTTGTCTCCACCTGTAGTTGCAAACCCGTGATCCTCTACTGCTGCCCTGGGATCGCAGGCAGGCTGTGGGGCAACTCCGGCTCCCAGCATCACTCACTGGACCCTCTGCCTGGAGGGGAAGGTGGGAGGGGTAGGTGGGCCGAAATGGTCAAGCAGGCACCTCTGGCTCCTGGCCTACGGGTGCCTGGGAAGGGCTGGCCGTCTATACTGGGCTTAAGGGCTTGTAAGCTGAGTGGTTGGGCAAGCTGTCTCTTTTTATACCTGGAGAATAGTTCAAGCGAAGTGTTAGCAAATGACCTGTGTCCCTGGAACACTAGATCTGGGGGAAGTTGTGGCAACTTTGCACCTGAACGGAGAGCAGCATGTCCTGTCTGCTCCCACTGGCTTCCAGAGCACATGGCCACCCTGGCCGAGGAATGCCTGGCCACAGCACCTTCCGGGACTGAGGTACTGTCCCCATGTGGCCTCAGGGGTTGGAGCTGGGCAGCTGCCCTGGTCTGGGGAAGAGGACAAGGGCAGGGCAATGCACCCATACAGCTGCCTCTGTGCTGTTGGCCAGCTCGCCTGACCCCAGCCCCTGTTTAGAAGAGGCATAGACTTGGAGGGGATGCTGGCCAGCCACTCCGTCCCCTTGTCCCACCCCAACTCCCCTACACCTCCCATAGCCCTGCTTCTTCTCCAACCTAGACACTCAGCTCCAGAACAGCCAGTGCACAGGTGGGTGCTGATGCCCTGCCCTCTCCCCTCACCTGCCCACTCTTGGCCCAGCTGCTCTTGCTCCCAGGCATTGGGATGCCATCCCCCTCCCCAGGACAGCTTCCTGCTGGGGAGCTCGTCCCCACAGCCCCTCCTGGAGGGCAGTGACCTGTGTCATCTGGCCACAGCCTCGTGTTGACTCAGAACAGCCTTTGAGGGGCTTCAGGGGAACCTGCTTGGAGATTTCACCACTTTGTCTGCCATCTTGGTGGCGTCCCTGGGCCACCTGATGATCAGTGGCTGCCAACTCCTGCTTAATTAGCGTATGCTGAGTGAATACATGAAAGAGTCGAGCATTGTCACCTCACATCGCAGAAAGTGTCTGATGATAAAGGTGAAGTCACTGGTTCTCAAACATGGTGGGCACCACCCGAGGCCTTGTGAAAACACACTGTACCATCCCAGAGATTCCTGGTTCTGTAGCTGGGTTAGGGACCAGGACTCTGTATTCCTTACAAGTTCCCAGGTGATGCAATTGGTCCAGGGCCACACTTTGAGGACCACTGGTGCTTAAATTACTGTCCTTCTCAAAATGTCTTTCATTTCAGTTTAACTTTTATTAAAATATGCTTTAATTAACAAATCTTTGTTGACTGCTATGTTCCATGCACCAAATTTTGGGGATAAAAAGATAAAAATGGCCCCAAGGAACTCACAGTATGGCGAGAGAACTGCACGTTCAGAACGACTGCCACTTCACCTAATTGCTTTTGCTGGGGTGTTGTGTGGAAGGTGCAGTGGGAGCATGGGAGAAGGGGCAGTCGAGAGGCATCTTTGTGGAGGTGAGTGTGGTGTGTCTCTCTTTCTCTCTTCGTGTATTGCTCTTTTGTGTGTCCTGTCTCCCCAGTTGACCTGTGAGATTCCTAAGGACAGAGGCTGAGGTGACTCTTGGTTTTTCTGTAAGTGTGTTCCAGTTCTGGGGACATAGCAGGCAACCAAAAAAAAAAGGACATCACCCAAAGAAAAGATGTTAATACCAAAGAAGCGAATGCCTCATGGTGGAATTTCAGGGCCAGGTGTGTGTGAGGCTTACTAATTTGGATTCTGTTATACATGCCTAGTTCTAGCACTGACCTAGATGGAGACCAGGTTAAGCAGAAGGGTACCTTCCCTGTCCCCAATATCAACTACACTGCTTCAGTTTATGAGGAACACTGCTGGCATTTCACCTGCAGGGATTCTTAACATCTGCCCTGCACTTAGAAAGCTCATTTCCAAGAGCCTTAAGTGGTCCTGAGCAGATGCTTACCTGGGGACTTGTCATGGCCCGAGGTGACACACCCTTGCAGCACAGGGAGGAGGCCTATAACCTTTCTTCCTTCAGAACTTGGGGGGCTGACTTGACTGCTTGGGGCTGCGAGCTCCAGCTGGAAATTGAGAAAGAGGAAGCTGCTCCTTGTTCTGCACAGGGCCAGGAGAAACCCTTGGGCTTTGCCTGGGGCCAGGGCTGGCTTCTCTGACTTTTTCTGCACACACCCTCACTCTTCTCCTTCCTGGCTTCAGAAGTGACAGACAGGAGCAGAGCTAAGCCTGCCGTACCCATCATTAATAACAAAAATATCCAGAATAGCTCCTACTCATGGAGAGCTTACTGTTCTTTAGAAATAACTTCGATTCATGAACAGATTGACAAGGGTCAAGAGAGGTTACGAACAGTCAATATATAGAGAGCACGTGCGCTCAGACTCGGTTTCATCGCTCCTGCATGCATAACTTCATTAATCTTTAGAACAGCCCTGGGAAGTAGAGTATAATCAGCCCCAGTTTAAAAAGAACAATACCAAGGCTGCAGAATTTGAGTAACTGTCCCAAGATCACTCCAAAAGCAAAAGGGCAGCCCTGGGTCTGGATTCAAACAGGGTGACTCCAGAGCCGGGACTCCGGAGTTCATTGCTCTGTGGTCCAGCTCTAAGGGGTACTGGGGAAGGGTTGGGTGGAGACGGGATGAGGCTGAGGAAGGGGCACACATGCTTTAATGTGTGCTCAGTCTACCTCCTGCTGCACCTGTGCTTCCTCCAGAGGGTCTGCCTCGGCTCCTGCAGTCTATATTGTGTATTCTTTCCAACTCCCGTTTGACCCTACCAAGACAGGATTGCAGCACCTTGCGAGTAGGCTCCTGCCAGCTCTCCTAAGATACCTTACAGCAGAGGTCAGGGTGCAGCTAATACACACCCAGACTCTCCCAGAGCCAGGTATCTGGTTCACACCTAGGGTGGCCAACATTACTGGTTTGCTTAGGACTATCCTGGTTTTAGCACTAAAATCTGATATCTTGGGAGACCCCTCAGTGTCAGTTGTTCACCCTGTACCTCATTGGACAGACAAGGACACAGGTGCCCTGGGGACACAGCATGGGTCAAGTCTCACCCGTGGTTATTGGTAGAGGCCAATCCCAGGGCCTGTCTCTGAAGCCTGATCCAGTGCTCTCCTCCTCACTGCCGTTAGAAGGAAGGACTTGAGCTCCTGCCTCTGCCGTCACGTTGCAAGCGTTTATAGGCAGCTGCTTGGGTGCTTCTCATCCTCTGTTGGAGAAATGACCCCCACAATCAAGAAGCTTTGGCTGAACGATCCTTGCTTAGGAGCTTGCGCTGGGCTGAGTGCTTATCTCAGGAACACTTGGAGGAGCAGTGTGTGCCCTCTAGGGGCTTGTGGTTAATAAAAAGAAAATGACTTTTCCTGAACCACACAGCACAGTGATTCTTGAGGCATGACCTGTCAGCCAGCAGGGGTGAGGAGGCAATTGGCAAGTTCTCACGGTCAGATCCTGAATTACCGACCAACAATCTCCAAAGTGGGATGCACAGAGCTATCCTTTGGAGTATGAGAAGAAAAATATTAAAATGTCTAATTACATTTATCACCCTTAAATGAGTAATTGGCACATGATGGACACACATACACGTGTGGGGGTGTACAATGATGTGGGCTGCTCTTTCAGAAACGCTCCCTACGTTTCCAAAGAGATGCTTTAATAATAGTGACATGGCTTGGCTGGGAGACGGATGTTAGAATCTCTTTCAGCAGGAAGAGGCCCAGAAGGAGAAGAGAGTGAGTCTTAGTGAAAATTGGCTTAGAACATCCCTGCGTCGATGTTTAATGCAGATGATGCTTAAGTGTCTGTGAATGGTGTGTGCTCTATTTAAGGGAGTGGTTTTGTGCGCCAGGGAGGGAGCTTCCTGCAGCCACATTCTGCGCATGGTGTTTCATTACCTGTCTACCAGGATGTTCACATTACCTGGTAGGTGACAGGAGGCAGGTTAGATAGAGCAGAGGTTCTCAAAGTGGGGTGCCTTGACTAGCAGCTCAAGCATCACCTGGGAACATGTTGGCAATGCAGATTCTTAGGCTCTTTTTCAGATCCACTGACTCTGAGACTCTGGGGTTGGGGTCCATGGACCCCATGGTGGTTTGAACCGTGAACACTTCTGATATACACTGGTGGAAGCACAGAGCTTGAGTCCTGGTTCTGCCCTTGCTGCTTCTGTGGCCTGGGGACAAGTTCCTGGTGGCCCTCACCCTTGAATTCCCACCTGACAAATGAGGCTTATGCCACCTCTCCCCCATTGTGAGCGTGAGGATTACCATGGAAGGTAATTGATGTGAAGTGCTCAGCACCGTGCAGAGCTCAGAGGAGGTGCTCCATATCTAGGCTCAGTTGTTACTTTCATTGTTAATTGGGTTGTGATGAGGGGGTGGCCGCTTCTATAAGAAGGAAGCCCAGAAACGTCTCATTGCCCAGTTACTTCTCTCGGTAGCTCTGTGCCCTTGGGCCGGTCGGTCTGTACACTCTGGGTAACAACACCCATCTAATGTGGTCACGCGGGAGGCAGTGCCTGCAGTGCTGTGTGCTTTGTAAAATACCAGACATGAGAAATTTCTAGAGCATTACTTACTGAGGTGGCTTCTACTTTGTTTTCTCCGGAAAATACTTCCCCTCTGCCCAGACAGTAAATAAGAGAGTAGGGAGAGGCAGTCAGAGATCTCACTGTGCTGGGCCTGCAGGCCGGGCCACCAGGGGCGTTTTTGCCACATGCGACACTTTGTTTTCTGTGCATGCCATTTCTGTTCCCTCTGCTCTGGTCCTCTTAGGCCAGGTCCTGACCTCGGCTTTTGTCCCCTGTGGTCCATTGTTGATTCCTTATTAAAATGTCACCTGCAAGGCACAGAAACTGTCTGGTGTCCCGAATGGGAAGAGGGTGGGGTGACTGTCCAGGGTGTCCTTTTGTCATCATGGAAATTGCTTGGGTAGTGGTGCCAAGACGTCACATAAATTGCCTCCTCCCTTTCCATGTCTCAGCGCTGGCTTTGCAACATGAATTGTTCCAGTGCAGAGATAAGCTTTGCCTGTCACTTCAGCAGATTCTTAAATGAGGAAAATGGGCAAACGGCTTTTCCCTCCCTACGTACTCCCATTGTTTCCACGACAGAATTCAACGACCACACATCCGTCCCAGCGAGGCCCGGAGCTGGCCAGCATGGGCTGCTGGAAGGCCGCTGTCCTCCCCTGAGAGTGCTGAGGGCCCAGTGAGGCGTCTATAGGGCAGGACAGAGAGCAGGAGATCAGGGGAAGAGCCCCTCCACCCCTTCCACCTTGGCGTTGACTGTCGGAAGGCAACAGCTCTCGTCCCTGGGAGCAGAGGCGCACTCTTTCCTCCCCGTCTGCCTCAGCGAGCCCGGTGTCAACGAGACGAGAGCTATGTCACGCCTCCTCATCAGGCTGGTGATGAACAGGGACATAGGAAGAAGTGTCGGGCTCTGCTGTGGCATTTCTCTGTGCTGGGATGTCTTTCCCCTGTAAGAGTTGAAGAGAACAGAGCAAAGGGGAAGGGTCAGAGCAGAGAGATTTCTGATACGCTGCTAGCGGTGCTGCCAATTAAAAAGAAATTAAAACAGAAATCTCTGCTGGCTACTGGAGTGAAAAAGTCTCCTCTCCTGGCCCCTCTGAACCCTTGAACAAATTAATTGGATGGGTGTTGCCTGGGTACCAGTCCAATTCTTAGATACCACTTCCTCTTCCATAGTAGGCACAGGAGGACAAGGTGTGTGTGTGTGTGTGTGTGTGTGTGTGTGTGTGTGAGAGAGAGAAAGAGAGAGAGAGAGAGAGAGAGGGAGGGAGGGAAGGAGAGCTAGTGGGCATGGGGTGGGTGGGGCCGGTCAGGGATCCACAGCATG